>PVIC010057344.1:0-10695 GCA_004025085.1 Thryonomys swinderianus
TCCTCCTCCTCCTCCTCCCCCCCCTCTCCTCTTCTCTCTCTCTCTCCTCTCTCTCTCTCTGTGTGCTTAGACTTGAACTCTGGACCTTGAGCTTGCCAGGTGGACCCTGTTGCTGCTGAGCTATATCCCCGGTCCTGTCACACACTTTCAAAGGATCGCTTGTCTTCGTGCTGGGTGAAGGGTGGGTTGGGAGAGGAAGAGAGGAAGCAGAGCAGTTATGAAGCCGTCGAAGAAGCCCAGGGGACAATTGGTAGATGAAGCAGAGCCGTGGCCATGGAGAGGGGAGAGAGGGTGAGGTCCGGGCATGTTCCGGAGATGGAAGCTACAGCCTTGGTAACTAAGTGTAGGCTGTGGGGATGGAGAGAAAGGCAGAAGTCGAGGTCAACTCCTGGGCTTCTAGCGTGGGAAATGGAGAATATGGCGATGACGTTCCATGAGAGAGGAAGACAAGGGACAATCAGGTACGAGTTCAGGGGCCGTTAACAAGGCCTTCACACCACGGTGTAAGCAGAGCGAACTTTACACAGGGCCAGCTCGCTGGCTCCGCGATACGCAGGGCTTCCTGTCTCATTGCTCTTTCTTTTTAAATACTACTAGTTAGCAGCCTAAGACGGCTACTGCAGTTCCTACCTCTTCATCCATGCCAGCCAGTGTGGGAGGGATTAGAAAACAGACAGAGACACGCACTCCTTTTCTGTCAGGGCCAACAGTCCTAAGTTGCCCAGGGAGGTGCTCACGCCACACCGGCCCCAACCTAGTCACGTGGCCACGTCGAGCGGCCAGGACACTGGGAAGCGCAGTCATTGGCTCTGTGGGCAAAATGGTGGCCGGTGAACTGGAAGTCACGATTAGGTCAAAGGTCTGCTGCAGGGGCTCCCAGAGGGCTGAGAGGCCGGAGCGAGTGCGAGGAGTCACCTGTGTGGATGCCGAGCGTCCCCGGCAGGGGCCACAGGGGTGAGCAGACAGGAGGCCCCGCAGCAGGCGGCTAGTGAGTGGGGAGGGCGCGGGGCAGCCTGCCCTGGGCAGCGGAGCGCGGGGACATTTGGAGCAAAGAGAAACAGGGAATGAGGAGGACGCCGCTCCCCGCTGGGTCTGGGGTGAGCGGTCTGTGAGGGAATGAACTGCTTCCCTTGAGAGGACTCGACGCTGTAGATTCTCGGGACGTCTTAGAATATAATGTAAGATGAAGTGACAGAACCTTCGAAGGGAGCCCATGGGAAGGAAGGTCAAGGATTTTCTGACTACAGATGCCTGAGGTCAAGGAAAGAGGGTGACGGCGGGGACCGCGCTCTGTGAGAGCGATCACCGCAGAGCACAGACCTCAGTGCCTTCGTCTTAGATGGTCTCAAGGTTTAGGGCAACCGGGGGCAAATCCCACAGGAGCAGGTGTGTGGAAGCAGTGACTCACGGGGCCCGCGTACGCATCTGCCTAGTCGCCAGAATTTGTGGGCGTGGGGGGGCTACGCTGGTGGTGGGAATTCGGGTTGCAGAGGGAGCTGAAGTGGCTTATCAGCCCGCCTGGAAATAGGCAGATAGATTTTCCTAGATCAGCCATGTGAACCTCTTAGAGAGGAGTGAGCGACCTGTAACCCAAAAGCCACTCAGTTGTGTCAAAGTGCCAACCATGCACTTAAACCTGATTAGTGTGGTTTTAGTTTAGAAAAAACGATTCGTATGTTAACGTATTTTGTCTTCAAAGAACAACTTGTGAGCCATAGGTTTGCCACTAGTGTCTCACATCCAGAAGTTTCCTTCAATCTGGGAGGAGCCAGATTGATGGCAGGGTGCAGAGGCCTTGGCTGGGTGCTGCTGGCTTTGAACATGGAGGGCAGGGCTGCAGGCTGAAGAACGCGGGGCAGCTGGAAGGGGCCAGGAAGCAGGTTCTCCCCAGAGCCTCCAGAAAGGAACGGGCTCTGCTGACCTCTGTGATTTTCGCCTGGTGAGACCCCCTGGGGCGTCTGAGCCATGGAACTGCAAGATAATCAGTTTGTGTTGTTTTAAGCCAGTCTGTGGTAATCTGCAATTAGAAAACTAATGCAAGAGGAAAAGGCGGCCTCGCTGGTGGCTGGTCCCTGCTGCGGGCTGGGGTGCTACACAGCCTGGGAGGCCGCACATTTACTAGCCCGTGTTTTGCAAGGAAACGGCGTTAATGTGTTAACAGGAATGTCCCCAAGTGGGTTTGTCTGTCGCTGTCAGGGCTCCCTCCGCTTCCTCTCTGCTGGGACATCTTCTGTTCCCTCTGGCAGAGGGACAGCAGAGGCTCCTTTTGCCAGCTTTGCCGGGAGGTCAGCGTGCGGGACGTTGCTGGCACTTGTCTGGCTGCTTGTGAAATGGCTGCCGTGCCTTCCTCTCCGGACCACTTCTCTGGGTGCCCTGGCCGTGGCTGGGCTCAGGCGTGGAGCGACGGCACGCTGAGAGGCGTGCCTGGGGCTGACGGTGAGCTGGGAGATGGGCCTTGGGGGACCCGGTGCGATGGGCTTCAACAGGCCAAGGCCCAAAGGCAGCTCTGAGCGGTGACTGTCTAAGTGCGGCTGAAGCTGGAATAAAATTGCCCCGATTCCATGGGAGAGACCATGAGACTGAAATGCTGGCCTCACATTATGTATACGGGCTAATGCTTAGTTTGCAATTCAAGGCTGTCTTTGGCAGGCCTGAACTGCCTACTTTGTTTGGAACGTCCTTTGGGGTCACGGCAGGGACTATTCAGGGATCTAAGGAACGGTCTGATCACAGGCTCCTGGAATGATTTCCTGTATCAGAGATCCCTCTGGTTTCGGGTAGTCTATTTATTAAGTTTTGACTGAGACTGCAAAGTTTAGAGGCCCAGGGTGGGGCCAGCTGCAGAGGCAGGCTAGACTCCAGACAGATAAAGAGGAATAGGATCGCCACGGAGAGGAGACGTTGCAGGTGAAAGTGGAGAGAAGCTCAGTGGAATTGTTACAAACCTAGAGGATGAGAGAGAGATGAACAAGCTGTGTCGCCGGAAGCTTCCTTCTCTAGAAGTCAGATTTACCCAGGGAATCAGAGACTTGAGTCCATGGTAATGAGATACGAGTCCCAGCCTCGTAGCGAGAAAAGTCAGAAAGGGAAAAAAGAAGGCAGTTGTGTTGACAGAACCGAGGAAAGATCAGAAGGAACTAGGATAGTAGGAAAGACCAGAGAGAGCTAGGATGGTAGGAGAGGAATGACAACAGGGCTAACAGTGGTGCAAAACCCGGGGAAGCCGCTAGAGGGAGCCAGGACCCAGGAAACTACTGCAGACAGTCCCTTGGGAGGTTCCAGGGAAGCCGGGTTAGGGGCTAAGCTGTGAGCATCTTTATAGGGGCAAGCATTGCCCGTGTCCCGGAAGACATGCCCAGGAAGCATGCCACACAGTGACCAAGAAGATGAAACACATGGTAGCGGGAGGGTATGCACGAGAAAACAAATCTAGACACAGCTAAGTTAAATGGGGCTAATCGGGGCCATACGTTAAATCTCTAAATCTCACAAGGTGCTCCAACTTAAGCCATTACTGCCCAAATCAACCTTTAGGATGATCTTTCCTGCCTGAGGTGTGACTGCGCATGCAGACTTTTGAGCTTTCATTTTCTCACATTTGAATTAAAGAGAGGGTCCATTTCATTTTTGTTCTCTTGTTACTTTTTTTTTTTTTTTAGTTTTTAAAGACTGGGTCTTGCTTTGTAGTTCAGGCTGGCCCTGAACTCACTATGTAGCCCAGGTTAGCATCAAATTTACAGCAATCCTCTTGCCTCTGCCTCCTGAGTGCTGGGGTTACAGGCATGAGCCGCCACGCCTGGTATTGTGGTATGTGGCTACCAGGGAAGGACTCGGGACCTTGCCCTTGTGAGGCAGACACCGGAAACACTGAGCTAAATCCCCAGTCCTCCCTTGTTACTTCTGAAATTAGGAAGGGGTTTCACTTTGAATGTAGGGCTGTTCTCAATTGCTGATATTGGGCTGATATTTTATACTTTCATGTAGTGCTTACTCTGTAGGCCTCAAGTGACTTGTACTGAACAACACGACCAAAGTGCTCGGATAAAGGAAATGGTTTATGGCACAGTACCATGCTGAAGTTAAATTATGTCCTACTTCGAGCCAAGACAGAGGGCCTGGGACCAACAGTAACCTGGCTACCCCTGCAGATTTCAGGAGGATACAGAGATGAGAAATATTCATCTGGAAGTGGGGATAACAACCTTATGTTTCTGTCAGGATTAAATGAGTCAATACATAGGAGGCATTTGGAAATGGGCCTGTCACGTGACAGGAGCTGTACAAATCAGCAGACCATGTGTCACGTATCTAGTCACCAACAGCAAAGTAGGAGGGAGCACTGTGACCCCGGGGCTGGCCGGCTCTGTCCCAGCTTCCGCCTCACCTGTGCAGGTCACAGGCCCACCTGTTCAGCCCAAGGAAGCTGCCCTGTGTTGGGGGCTGTCCTTCCTGACGGAGGAGCAGGCAGTCTCCAGCTTACTTTTCCTTTCCTTCCTTCTTCCTTGCTGGGGAGAGGAGATAATCTTAGGACGACAGCCTGGCTGTGGCTCCCCTAGCTCTCTCTGTCTCTGCCCAGTGAGTCAGACAGGGCGGGGTGGGGCGCCCGGGGGAGCAGAAGGCCCGTGAGCCTGAGCTCTCAGCCATTATCAACTTAGCTCCTTCATTCTCCTTTGGCCAATAAGCCTTGTGCCATTTTCCATACTAGTCTGACGGGAATGAGGGTCAGAAGGCTGTCTAGGGTGTCTTAATCTCCAAGACATTTCAGTTTTTCTTATCTATTTTTCTCAGCAAACTTCTCCTCCAATCTCTCCCCAAGCTCCAGAATCTGTTATGTTGGCAAGAATTTTTCCCCATGGCTCAAGCTATAGCTTGAGAGAGACTCAGCAGAATTTTCCATTTAGTTCGGGAGATGTTTGTGGTGGAGCTGTGCACTCTGGTCCTGGGGAGGGCAGGGGGAGCGAAGGAGAGTGGGCAGGTGGCCTCTTTCTGTGCAGGAGAAAGCGGAGGAGGAAGGAGAGATCTTCTCCAGCTCTGTGCACGGTTTGTCCTGATAGCCCTGGTCAGGCCGTGCCGGGCCTGCAGTATAGTAGGTCAGTTGTCTGTTGATCTGACCACCTTTTTCGTGTGTCCTGAGAGCAGGACCCTGGAGAGTCGAGATGGCTTCATTCCCATCCTCCACCTGCTCTTGAATGGGCAGCCTCCCTTGCATTTGAAAAGCAGGAAGAGACTTTCATTGTCCATGCTCCTTACCCATTGAGTTTCACATGCCTTGGTGGTGGAAGCTGCCCAGGGCAGCAGGGGGGTGAGGGGGGTTGGCGTGTAGGGGGTCGAGGGCCTGGAAGGCGGTAAGCATGTGGTGGCTGTTAGTTGAGCGGCCAGTGGAAGCCATGGGCCTAGAGCGGTGCTGGGAAACGAGGGTGTACAGGGGAGGAGGGTTGGAGAGAAGATAAGATGCTACAGTGTGTGATCCTGGAAGAACACAACAGGCAGCTCGAAAGTGTGCTAGGAGAATTGGCAAATGTCCTGTGCTGGAAAGCCAGGGAGAAGAAGACTCCAGAAGAGGCAACTGTGTTCAGCTCCACGGAGGCAATGCAGAGATTCGGGACTGAGAAGCAGCTACGGTGTTTGCTGTTGCCTGAGGACTGGGGAGAGAAGAGCATCGGGCTGGTGGGCGGAAAAAGGCAGCTGCAGAGGGTGAGGAGGCGCCGTGTGGCACCGAGGAGGAGAAGGAGGAGGAGGAGGAGGCAGGGTGGGGAGGGATAGGTTTTGCAAAGGATGTCTTGGGTGGGGAGATAAACAGCCCTGTGAGCCAAAGAAGGGATAGTTTAAATTTAAAGCATGAGGAGAGTTAAAGAAGAATCTTAGTAGAACGGGGATGTCCTGCCTCCTTTCCCGGGCCCCACAAAACCCCTACAGACCTGGCTTTGGATTGCAACTCTGTAACGCATGAATGGAAGAGCTGGTGGTCCGAGTGAACAGAGGTAGTAGGCGCCTCTCGGGCCCAGCTTGGGATTTAGGCACCATTGTCCTTATTGCTTCCTGACTGTGCCTTTGGCTCGGGGGCCAAAGAAGTTGGTCGTCTACGTCCTCGTCCAGCTGGGGGTTTGGATGGTCTCTCTGATGCATCTGTTTTGGGATTGGCTCTAGGAAGGAGGTCGACACAACCTGAGTCTGAGCCTCCTGCCTTTAACAGAAAACATACTTGCTAAGCATATGGGGTCCGACTGAGCCGTAGGTCTGGCACGTAGACCAGAGACGACACTGGGCTGTGCCAACTGGCTGAGTCCTCCCGCTCAGGGAGAGGAGAGCCCCGGGGGGCTGGCGGCTGTCCTCGGGGCACTCTGTACAGCTCTCCTCAGGCAAGACCGTGAGCTGAAGGAAGTTTGTCTTAGGCTTTTTCCCACCTTCTCTTCCTCCATATTTTCCCAACAGCAGTCTCCTTACGGCGCCCAGGGGCTGGGGAACAGGACAAGGACAGGTGAGAGCGTTCGCAGTGAACGCACGGTGACCATTCCAGCCCTGAAGGTTTACTCCTAAGTCACCATCATCGTGAGGCCACCACTGTCTCCAGGCTACTTAGTAATTGTTCACTTCTCTTGTGGTTTCCAGCCTATCTTTTCCACAGTCCATGCTCCACGCTGCTGCTGGAGGTATCTCCTAATGTTTATGCCAACTCCGTACTTGAAAGTCTTTGGCAATTATCTGTTACCCACAAGATAAAGTCCAGATTTCACTGTGCTCCCCATCTGCCACAGCCTCTCCCACCTCTGTGAGTTGTTCCCCACTCACTGACGCCCATGCTACTCCTCTTTCCCCTCTGCCTGGCGTGTTCCTATGTCACGACCCAGATCAGATCTCGCCTTAGAGTTACTCATCCTCCTTGCCGTCCTGCCTCTTTGACTAGTCATCTCATCCCTATGGGCCCACGACTCATTGTTCACCTTTCATTGTCACCTCCCCCTGCCATTTACTGAGTACTTGCCATTTGCAAGTTTTAGAAATACAGTAGTGAGCAAAGTTGCCTCCTCCAGGACCTTCTGGCCTGACATCTTCTAGCACTTATAGCAGCCCATTGTCATTATCTTACTGAAGTGTATTCGTGGTACTGGCGAGTTACTATTTGGAGGACAAGAGTTTTAGTTTAATTTTGAATCTTAGTTTATTTTAGCATAGATCTTTGCACTTTCTGATTTTTCCAGTCTTGTTTTGTTGAGTGAGTCAATTTGCTTGCTCAAATCCGGCCCCTGGGGATGTGTGCCCAGTGTAGAGTCTCACTGAGTGTGTGTGACCCTCGAGAGGCCTTCTTCAACAGATAAATATATCAGTAAGGGTGTATTGAATATTTACTAGTATAGGTATGTCTCAAATAAAAGTGTCTCAAAATCTGCCTGAAATCTGAAACTGGGTGTCCTCTATTTATCTGCCCTGAACTCACTATGTAGCCCAGGCAAGCCTCAAACTCAGCAATCCTCCTGCCTCGTCCTCCTGAGTGCTGGGATTATAGGTGTGAGCCACCACAGCCGGCATTGTGGCGTGCAGTTACCAGGGATTAAACCAGGGACCTTGCGCGTGCCGGGCAGACACCGGAACCACTGAGCTAAATCCCCAGCCCCTAAAATTTTGGTCTTATACCACTTAGTACTCATTTTTCTATTTCTTCTCTCTTTCTTCTTACCTTTTACTTTTCCTAATGCATTTGGGGTTGAAGGAGGAGCTCGATCACTAAAAAGAAATAAACACCCCTCATCTGTTTCTTTGATTATCTTCTATGGCCAAGGCCAGCTGAGCACAACCTCTGCGTGGGAAGAGCCCAAATCAAGGCAGGGCTGTATTTGTGATTTCCTGAGGGGGAGGGTCTCTGGAACCTCTTCACAATACAAGTTTCTCCTCCAACCCTGTTAACAATCATTTCTGTCAGTCTACCTGGTATCTTTTCACATCTGGGGCCTACTTGTCAAGCAACCACTCTTTTGGGTGGGATGCCAACAAGATGGCTCCAGCCACAGGCTCTGTTTGAGTCACAGGAAACTGTTGCTTCCCTTCCACGGCAGTCGGTGGGATGGCAGTGCTTTGCTCATCCCGCTGCATCTCCGCCATCTTGCCGTCTCTTCAACGATACATTTTCCTCTGTTCCAGTGGGCAGAGAGGGCAGATCAGCGAGTCTGCTGTGTACGCAGGCACTGAATTTAGAATGAGACTTCATTACTTCTTCTGGCAGCCACCGAGCCCTGGCTGCTCAGCTGAAGGGTAGTGTGATGACCCCTGACCCTGATAAATCTTTGTTTTCCTTCTCACGTACGCTGAGGAATAGGGTGATGGTGATGGGAGCAATCCTGTGACTTCTGAATTAGTCCTCAGGGATGTGACTAGTTGTTTCTTGGTGGCTGTCTTCAGGTCACAGAATAATCAGCGATTACCATTTTAAAATTGTGGCTATAGTCTCAATGATCAAACTAGGGGATTTTTATTTGGTCTCTTATTTAAGGTGTCTGCTACAATTCTCTTTTACTCCCCGTTATTTATTAACAGTATTCATAACATATGTACACTTGAAATTTTTGCACTGTGTGAAGCACATTGGTTCTTTTGTTAAAAGAGGACAGCCCAATGTTTTCCCCGTTTGTTTCCCTGATGGCAGATGTGAAGCTCAAGTCTAGTTGTAATTCCGTGACGTCCTATGTAACTCCTTGTTTTACCTCCAGCACAAAGATATTACCTATGACCCAGAGTTCCCTATAACAAGAAGAAAAGATAGAATGTAAAAATAAATGAAAAGTCCCATTAGAAACAGAGTGATGGGGAAATACTTCCAGCATCCAGTATTACATAGTAAATATTCTGCTGGACAGAAATAGCAAGGCTCCTTAAATTAGTATTGCAGTAATACCCTTTTCTCTTTATAAACTGATTATCATAGATATTTATTCCAATAATTGGAAGCTGACTACCACAAAACTCTCTTTTGGAGAATAGGTCAGTTCCTGGCTCGGCTTTGCTCATAGCCTAATCTATTGAGAAAGTTTTCAGTATTTATTTTCACCAATTCCTACTAAATCCATTCTAAGTCACACTTTTACCCAAACTCTGCACCAAAATTGCTTTTATCAAGATACTTACATTGTGGAATTTATACCTCAGATTTACTTGTTTTTCTTTTCTTTCCTTTCTTTCTTTTTTCTTGTGGTAGTGGGGATGGAACTCAGAACTAATTGAGCTTGTGAGGCAGGTTCGGTGCCACTGAGCTAAATCCCCAACCCTCAGATTACTTTCTCAAAAGCATTTAGATAATCCTTTTCAGCCTCCCAAGTAGGTGAAATTATAGTAGGCAGCACCACTACACCTGGTTGCTTTCAATTTTTAATAATAATACATGGCTCCAGGTTGAAAAGATACAAAACATACATTAAAAGTGTCCAGTATTGTTGTATGTGGTTACCAGGGATCAAACCAGTGACCTTGTACTTGCTAGGCAGGCACTGAAACCACTGAGTTAAATCTCTGGCTGTCTTCTTTTTAATTTTTGAAGTTAAAAATTTTACTCATGGTAACAATACACACAGCATAAGGATTATCATCAGGGCCAGAGATTTAGCTCAGTGGTTCCAGCGCCTGCTTAGCAAGTGCAATGTCCCTGGTTTGATCCCCTGTAACCACAAACCACAATGCTGGGAGCGGTGACTCACGCCCACCAGCAATCAGTGCCACACTCCACAGTGCCGGGCGTGGTGGCTCACGCCTGTCATCCCAGCACTCAGGAGGCAGAGGCAGGAGGTTGCTGAGTTTGAGGCTTGCCTGGGCTACGTAGTGAGTTCAGGGCCAGCCTGAATTACAAAGCGAGACCCTGTCTCAAAAAAACAACAAAACAAACAAACAAACAACCGAATTACCATCATAATCATTTTAAGTGTACATTTCCCCAGTCCCAAGTATAGTAACACTGTTGTGTGACAACCCAATCTCTGGAACCTTTTGTTTTGCCCTGTTTTTGTGAGACAGGGTCTTAGTACATAGCTGAGGCTGACCTTAAACTCACTGTATAGCCTAGGATGGCCTCAGTCTGTGGCAATCCTCTTGTCTTAGCTTTTTGAGTGATGAGAGTACAGGCACGTGCGTGTCTGGCTCTGGAATATTTTCGACATTCACAAATGAAACTCCATAGTCAATAAACTCCCATTTTTCTTTTTCCAAGGCCATACTCAAGTTTTCTTTTATTTTTAAAGAAAATTTCCTCGATTATATTTTCCTCTTCTATGTGTTTAGTCATCTTTTTCATGAGCTTTGTGCCGGGGCCTGCCGGCAATCGGACAGTGCCTGAGTCGGGGGGTGAGGATTAAGAAAAACACAAGACAGACAAAGACAGACCAAGATGGGATCGGGAGGACCTCTCAGTCAGTACCGAGCAGGCGCCGTGTTTATTGATCAGGCTATATTTATACTGATTTAGAAGGGTAATGTGACGTCAATAATGGTTACTATGATTTTATACATTTATCATTTGGTTGGTAGAAACAAAAGTAGGTAATCAAGAGATCAGTACATTTCTTAGGAACAACAGAAACAGTAACTATAAACATGATCATAAGACTGGAATCAATTTCTCAAAATGTCAAACTAGAATTTTCTTAAAACTTTTTCCTCACTCTAACTTCCCTGTACTACTTTCTGTTAATGCTTAACTTCCAGAAGAATTAGCAC
>PVIC010057345.1:0-10694 GCA_004025085.1 Thryonomys swinderianus
AGCAGTGTTGTGTCCACACACGTCTGAGATTCCAGGGTTGCCCACGAGCTGTGTGATGGGCCTCACAGGAAACCCTCCCAGGGAGATGTGTCTGTCTATCTCTAGCTCAAGCTTATCTTCGCTTCTTAGGAAGTAGGGAGTGAGCAGGAAGGAGGGGGAAGCTGGTAGAAAGATCACCTCCTCCCAGTGCTAAGTGATGGGGCAGATTCAAGAAGATAAGGTGATATCTACAGTTCTGGAAAATCTAAAGGTCCCATGTACCCCCTTGAGTTCCTATAGCAAATCCGTGGAGATGACATGACAAAGTATAGAGAGCTGGAGCCGGGGATTTAGCTCAAGTGGTACCGCTCCTACCTTGGAAGCACAAGGGCCCAAGGTCGGTCCCCGGTACCACCAAAAAAAAAAGAGAGAGAGAGAGAAAAAAATAAAAAAGTAGAGAGCTGGTACTTGCTGCTCTGAGACTGTTTCTTCACCTGTACATAGTAGATTCAGGATTGAGTCTCCGTGGTGCCTCTAGCATGAAAAAGCTCTGATAGAAAAATAGCAAATGGGGTGCTTCTCTGAGGTATGCTCACTGCGTAAAATCTCATTTCACAGAGATTCTTTAGCATGCTTTGAAGTTGGGTTTTATTGTTTTTCCATGGCTGGGGAACTACAAGTGGGGATTTTGATGGGAAACTTAGATCTTCAGGACCTGCTCTGGCAGTGGCCCAATTTACTGGACTTTCTCTGAGACTTGGTACCCTCTGCCCTCTTAGCCCCTGACCATGCTGTGGACCATGTGGGGTCCCTGTGGTGGTGTGCAGCATCAGAGTATGGGTGACAGGAGATTCATGGCAGTGATGCGGCCACCTCATCCACAGCACAGACGGAGAAAGCCAGAAGACCTACTTCCTAACAAATCAGCAGGCCATCACGGGCAGCCTTTCCTTCAGCAGAGTGCCGTGAGAAATTGCCACAGAGATCTGGGAGGAGGCTAGGTCTCTCTTTAGCAAAGGGGCCAGCTGGGTTCCTCTGTTACCCATGACATGGCCCCAGGTCTTGATATCTATGAGAAGGGCCTGGAGAGCCGGCTTTGGGTCCAATCTCATGAGCCTGCATGTGGAGGACAGACATAAGGATGCTCAGTAGTGTGCCACAAAGAAGCCCTGCAGATAGTCATATGACTTCTTCTCTCCCTCGGACTAGAAAAATAGAAGACTTGAACTCTGAAAACTCTCTGACCCATAGGTTATTGAAGTCTGGAGGAAACTGGAGAGATCATTCAGGCCTAGTGAAATAAGGGGGTATGTTCGGGGGAGCTGGTTTTGGTTATCAGTGTTGTGCTCATCTCAGAGTTTAGGGAATAGAAAAGGGTGCTGCTATCCATTAGTGATGTCTGCTCTGGGCACAGCTTGCAAACACACAGGTGTGCATGGAACATTGCATCTGCTGTCCACATTCTGACTTAATGGAGGCCCTCCTTCCTCCCAGGTCCTAAACCAGTAGTTTTTGTCACACACAGCTAGCTTATATCCCGTATTCTGCTTTTTTTTTTTTTTAAGTTTTTTTGAGACAAGGCCTCGCTTCGTAGTTCAGGCTGGCCTTGAATTCATTATGTAGCATGAACTTCCAGCAGTCTCCTGCCTCTGCCTCCTGAAGGCTGGGATTACAGGCGTGCACCACCACCACACCTGGTTCTGTTTTCCACTTTTCTGGTGGCTTCAAAGGTTATTCTCAGGCTCCTCCTAGACATTTCCTCACTCCTAAGGTGGCAGAAATAGAGACAGTTTTAACATTTTAAGAGAAGATGGAGGCTATGGCAGTTAAACCTTTTGCTCTAAGTATAGCATAAAATAGCCTTGGAAATGACCCTGGAGGTCCGTTTACTCTGTTCTCTGGACGGAACGCTCATCCCTAGGCCACTCTGCTCAGTTCCCTAGAGGAATCTTAAATACCTAAGGACTGGGCACAGTATCTGGGAAGAAAGCTCTGACCGGATTAAATGACCACGCTGGAAGTCCCTGGGTTTGCTCCACGGCTGGCTGCTCAGGAGTGTTTCCACGGTCCTGGCACCCTTCGTAATTGCCATCCTAACAAGTGCCAGCAAGTGGCCAAGTGGTCATAAAGTATCACTGGCAGTCTTACTGGGTTACACTAAGGCACAGGGCTGCTGAGAAGAGTCCAGAAATGGGAGAGGCTGAGCCTCATTGCTGAACGCTCTCTGCATTGTTTACCAGACAGAAGTGAACAATCCTGCTCGAACAGTTCTTGGTTCTTGCTTCTACCTCCCTCACCCAGAGAATTGCTCCTCAGGCAAACTCACATCCCAGTGCTGCCAGAGCTATGCAAATCAGCCAGGCCTGTGAGGCTGGGCTGTCGGCTCTGCTCAGAGGTGGGAAGGCAGGTGGCCCTTCTAGGGACCCACACCAGCTCCCCAGGCCGGGGGCCTGGCTAAGGAGAATAGGTGACTGTTGATCTGCTGTCTGCCAGGTACCAAGAGGAGGAGAGGTGGAAATGGAGCCTGCTCTTGACCACCACCCCCTCCAGCAGACTAACCCTCGGATTTCTCCTCATTCCATTGGACGTGATGACCGTCTTGGCTTTAGGGGATTCCACACAGAACTTTGGGGATCCTCTTTCGAGCACCTGTTCCACAATTCTCTATACTGGGATGTTGTCTTTATATTTAATACATATCTCTCTGACTATAGCCTTGGCCTCTTACCTTGTTGAGAGCTCACTGGCGGAGAAATCCTGGGTAGAGGCCTAGGGCATGGGCGAGGGCAGGGGGATGCTGGGGTTGGAGGCTTTGGTTTGGGCTTTCGATGGTTCCTCTGACATTCCCCAAGTTTGAGAATTGCTAAAGACGGACTTATGCCAGAGTGCAAAGTCACATTACACTGGGGCTAGAAACATGGACTTTCGGTCTTCTCCTGAGGATCATTCCCAACCCACATACTGTAAGAGTCTGTCAGTTTGTGCAAATCCTATACTTAGTTATAATTGATACTTAGTTTCTTCATCTGTAAAACAGGTTAAATAATACACCCTATCTTCCCAAAAGCCAGGAGCCTGCCTGGATGATCCCCCGAGATCCTTCCTAGTGTACAAGCCAGGGTTCCAAGGTGTTTGCCCTCTGCCTCCATCCTTGTTATGATGGCCTTGTAACCCAGAAGTTCCCAGGGGTTCATAAATGCCAAGAGTCCAGCTGGTAGCACCTTCCACCAATAGCGTTTCTCACCCACAGCCTCCTAATAGGGGTTTCTGAAGCTTGCTTTGTGAGCCCTCTGACCCTAGTCCTCCTCTCTGTGCTCTTAATCTTTCATTCGTGTGAAGAACAAACAGGAGGAAGGGAGGCAGTGAAGAGAGTCCTTCGGCCCCGCCTGTCCTCCCTGCAGGTGTTGAGACAGGGTAGCTCTGGGGAGGAGAAAAGCAAGCCCTGGTACATAACAGCCAACTGCACTGCATCCTAAGACTTTAGAGGTGGGGGAAATTTTGGAGGTCGCTTGAGATTTCCTCTTCGATGCTATTAAACTGTCTTATCAGTTAATTAAAAAGTCACTTCTGTGACAGCTCTGAAATAAGCAACCTCCATTTGAATATTTTCAGGGGTTGGACGCTCTGTGCATGTGAAACTGCGGATTTTTACTATGGGACAATTCCACAGGGCAGAATTCTCCTTCACATCAAGGTGGCGCCTGCTTCCCCACCGCTTCCAGCACTGGCCCGTTTATGCTCTTTGGATTCACAGACTAAATCTGCTTCTCTGCCTGGCAGTGTTCGTTTGAAGAGGAGGGAAAATGTCACCAACATTTATTTCAGCACTTACTATGTAGGAGGCACGGTGCCAGCTGCTTTCAAATGTCTCCTCATTGAACTTGTTAAACTTTTCTTGAAAATGTTTAATTATAAGGAAAAGAGAGAGAACATATTAATGAACTGATACTGGCTGTCATCTGGATTTAATGACTCACAGTTTTTCATATTTGCTTCATGAATTCTTTAGCATTTGGGACTGAACCCAGGAATTCTGCACTGAGCTATAGCCACAGCCTTTTCATTTTTCTATTTTTTATTTTGGGACAGGGTCTCACTAAATCACTAAGTTTCTCAGGCTGGGTTCATACTTGTGATTCTCCTGCTTCAGCGTCCCAGAGTGCTGGATTACAGGTGTGCTTTTATTTTCTTTTCTAGCTTCTTATTGTGGACATTTTCAAGCACATATAGAAGTAGAGACTGGTACAATGAGCCCCATTCTCCCACATATTCACCACCCAGTTTTAACTATCAAGTTTCTAACATTTTCATTGGGGGAATTTTTTTGTGTAAATTATTGTCTTTATAATATTTAGTCTTAAACATGGAAGAGTGCACCTTTAGGATACACAGGCATGTTCTTTCTTTCTTTTTTTTTTTGCTTTTTTGGTGGCAAGGTCTCACTTTGTAGTTCAGGCTGGCCCTGAGGTCACTATGGTGCCCAGGCAAGCCGCCGCGAACTCAGCAATCCTCCTGTCTCTGCCTCCCGAGTGCTGGGATGACAGGCGTGAGCCACCACGTCCGGCATTGTGGTATGCGGTGTTGATTGTTGGTGGGCATGTCTCCACGCCCAGCATTCTATGTGGTGACCGGGGATTGAACTCAGGTCCTTGCGCTTGCAAGGCAGGCGCCGGAACCACTGAGCCAACCCTCCGGGCCGGCATGTTCTTTTTTAAGTACAATGTCATTATCACACCTAACAAAACTAATCCCTTATTTAATACTCACAGCAATTTTGATGATCAGGGATCTGAAAATAGGCCCACTCAAGTTATTAATTGCTATATGTGTCAGCTCTGATTGCCTCTATTCCAGGTTCCGGTTTATAGTTGTGTATCAGAATCACTAAATAAAGTCTTTGTCAGCGTACATGTTATAGCAGCTGGTCTTAAAATGGGACATATATCTGTGCCCACTCTAGCTGACTGGCCACCATGAATGAGAAGACAGATTGCCAGCTCCCATTCTTTGTTAAAATAGAATGCCCTCATAAAAACAAACCTTTGATTAACTTTGAAAATTTTTACAGGGTCTCGCTGTTTAGTTCGGGGTGGCCCTGAGCTCACTATGTAGCCCAGGCAAGCCTCAAACCCAGCAATCCTCCTGCCTCTGCCTCACAAGTGCCCAGGATCACAGGCATGAGCCACCACATTGAGCATTACAATTTGCCATCTTAACCTTTTCTAACTATACAGTTCAGCTTCCCCTATCTTTGATTTATCATTGATATTTTAAGTGTAAAAATACATGCAGGGGTTCCCATGTCTTCCTGTTACATTTTCTCTTGTTTGTTTTGGCCATCTATTAGAGTTTACCAAAATCTTTCCTAATCCTGATTCTGGCATTCACTTTTTTTTTTTTTTTTTTTTTTGCTTTTTGAGACAGGGCCTCACTTTGTAGTTCAGGCTGGCCCTGAGCTCACTATGGTGCCCAGGCAAGCCGCCGCGAACTCAGCAATCCTCCTGTCTCTGCCTCCCGAGTGCTGGGATGACAGGCGTGAGCCACCACGTCCGGCACTGTGGTATGCGGTGTTGATTGCTGGTGGGCGTGTCTCCACGCCCAGCATTCTATGTGGTTACCGGAGATCGAACTCAGGACCTTGCGCTTGCGAGACAGGTGCCAGAACCCCTGAGCTAACCCTCCGGCCCATGGCATTCACTTTTATGTATTGCTTTCTGCCCCGAATCACTTCCGAATTCTCTCAGCATCTATCCTGTTTATTGGCCTCAGCTGCCGATTAAAGGAAAGTGCTAGCTTTGCTGTGGGACACTGTCTATAGCAGATTTCCTGGGAAAACTGTGTGTGGCGGTTAGGGAATCTCAGGCTCTGTCCTGTTCGCATTCTCCGGGGGCTGTGTGACCTCTGAAAGGGATTTTCTCTCTCGAGGTTGGGCTTCAGCGTGAGCTCTAAGAACTGTGTTCCAGGCCGCATGCGTTCTAATCTCTGTTTCGGCAGGACTTGGAATTAGGCTTTGTTGAGAGTGTCTACAGATGTGATGCCTGTGGTTTCTGAGTCTGAACGTTGGGATTGAACATTCGTGGTTATTATTTCTTAGTACTTCAGATCAGTTAAACCTGGTGGCCCCCAGTACCTATTATGTGCTAAGCACTGTGGAAGGCACTGAGGCTACAAATGTAAGACTGAGACTGGAGCTCTGGGAGCTCACAGTCCTGTGAGGGAAACAGAAAAGCAAACCGTGGGCCGTCTCCAGGTGCATGATATGTGCTGCAGGAGACATAAATGAGAGATCCGGGAATGCAGAGGAAGAGATCCTGCAAAGTACTTGCAACTTGGGTTTTTTTTTTTTTTTCCCAGTACCAGGGATTGAACTCAGGTCCTTGTGCTTGAAAGGTAGGTGTGGTACCACTCGAGCTAAATCCCCAGCCCAAGATCCTATAATTTGCTTTGGAAAATCTTCAAAGATACGACATTTGATCTGGATCTTGAAGGATAAACAAGTGCTTCCTCACAAAAAGGGTAACAGAAGCCCATTTCCATCCGAGGGAACAGCATATGCAAAATCCCTAGCACAAGACCAGGCTCCACCTGTTGAGGAGATGGCCCAGAATGCCCGAGCCATCCGAAGACCAGTTTCCTGCCAGCCCCTCGCTGACTCAGGCACCTCCAAGGTAGTCATTCAGTCAGCCCCAGGAATAAGGAAAATTAAAGTTTGCGATGGAGGGAAGAGTGAGTTTGCTAAGAAGGGGGAAACCGTATCCATCCCCGCTGCACCAGTGTATCATCCCGACTGGCAAAGTATGGTCACGGACTTTATCTTGTTCAAGCCTCATTGTGTACTTGGGAAGGCCATGGGACAGAAATATGGCTTTATTTTGCATTTAAAAAGCTGAGACTTCAGGAGGTCCCTGCTTTGACCCAAACCACACATCTTGGGGGTGAGAGAAGTTGTACGGGCTTGTTCCCTACTCCCTGACATCACGCCTAGGATTCTCTCAAGTACGCTCTGCTCTTCCTCCACACCTGGAAAGCATCTCTCTAGCTCTGTCTCTTTTTTTTTTTTTTTTTTTGAGACAGAGTCTCACTTTGTAGTTCAGGCTGGCCCTGAGCTCACTCTGTAGCCCAGGCAAGCTACAAACTCGGCCATCCTCCTGTCTCTGCCTCCCGAGCGCTGGGATGACAGGTGTGAGCCACCACAGCCGGCACTGTGGTATGTGGTTACCAGGGATCGAACCAGGGACGTTGCACTTGCTAGGCAGGTGCCAGATCCACTGAGCTAAATCTCCAGTCCTCCAGGAAAGCATCCTAAAGGGTAGAAAGCCACTTCCGGTGACCACGCGCCAGGGTTTAGCACATGATGGTCCCTGTCTGTCTCTGGGTCGGGGTTGTTCCTGCCTCAGTGTTCCGGGAATGGCTCACCAGTCAGCTCATCCGGAGCGCTGGGGCAGCGGCCGACTGCAGTGAGCCAAGTCACAGCCCACAGTGTGCAGGCGCCGCCTCCCAGGCCTTCCTGTAGGCTGGGTGGGGAGGGTGCCAGGTGAAGCAAGCCCGGCGGACTCGGGAGAGGAGCAGGAACAGGCACAGCCGTGGAACGAGAGCCGAGGCGGCTCCCCTCAGCCGGATCTGGAAAGACAGCTGAGTCATCGGCTCTGAACTCCACGTCTTTGGCAGGGGCGTCCCTGTATCTCGAACCAGACCCCCGCGTGGCGCAAGCACCTCGTCACGGACTGCCGGCTCCGAGGGTGAATGTGTGCCCAGGAACGGGCTCGCCTGCTTCGTGGAAGGCTTCGGGCAACTGGGTGCCAGTAGCTATGTCTACTCTCTGCTCTCCTGGGCATCCACAGACCGGTTCCCCAGAAGCCCATGGCTGCTGGCTTTGGCACCTCCAGTCTGGTCATTCCGTTAGCCCCGGAAATAAGGAAAATTTGAGCTTGCAGTGCAGGGAGAATGAATTGGGTGAAAAGGGGAAACTCCGCCATCACCAGGCTCTGAGCGCAGCACGTGCGCCCTCTTGAAAAGGGCCGTAGAAAGCTTGTGGGTGAGAGAAAGTTGATTTTATTGCCTGGTGTGTTTTAAAAGTAATCTCTGAATTCTGCTGGTTCACTGTTTTCCATTTTGTATTTGGGCTCTCCCTAATGACATTCTAGTGGAGCTTCCGTATATCAAAAGTCACTCACTGAAATTAAGTGATTTTTTTTTTCTTTTGAGACAGGGTCTCGCTTTGTAGTTCAGGCTGGCCCTGAGCTCACTATGGTACCCAGGCAATCCTCGAACTCAGCAATCCTCCTGTCTCTGCCTCCCGAGTGCTGGGATTCCAGGCGTGAGCCACCACGTCCGGCATTGTGGTATGCGGTGTTGATTGTTGGTGGGCGTGTCTCCATGCCCAGCATTATATGTGGTAACCGGGGATCGAACTCAGGACCTTGCGCTTGCGAGGCAGGCGCCGGAACCACTGAGCTAACCCTCCGGCCCTGAAATTAAGTGATCTTTAATTGTCCACAGACTTGCCGCCCTCCAGGTCAAATCGGGTGTGTGTTTCTCAGTGTTTTTCTCTAGGTTCCCCTCGTGGGCACACGGTTACTCCCCCGACAAACACCTGCTCTAACTTCTCAGGACACCGTGGTTGCTCCATCTTCCTTTTTATGCAACCACACTTTCTCACGTTCATTTGATGAATCCTTCTCATCCCACCCTTGACCCTTTTCTTCATCTAGGTTCAGTTCCTTTGTTTGTTTTTGTTTCTGGTCTTTTCAAAATAGGTTCTTCCTATGTCATTTCGGGCTGGCCCAGGGCTACACTGTGTAGCCCAGGCTAGCCTCAAACTAGCAGCAATTCTCCTGCCTCTGCCTCCTAGAGTGCGGGGAGTGCAGGCGTGAGCCACCACTTCAGCTTGAGACTCAGTCCCTTTGTGACCTCACTGATTCCCATGGCTTCAAAGGCCACCTGAGACCCAATAGTTCATCTTCTGCTTTCTGACCTAATACTTCTCCTAGGTCCAAACTCCTTGCCCCGCCTCTGCAGGGATATCTAACTAACATCTCGGGCAACATGGGCAAATCATCACTTTTCATTTTCTTCCACTACCCTGGTCCTCCCTGAAGACCATCCCATACCCTGGGAATCATTTTAACTCCTTTCTCCTCTTTGCTCTACAGCCCCTCCACCAGCCAGTACTGTTAGAAGCAGACACCAGAGGAGTCAGACTGCTCAAATCCTCAAAGCGCTCACCACCTGCCCAGGGGTGGCCAGCTGCTGCCATCACCCAGATCCTGTATCACCTTACTTCTGCTACTTCCCCCCAGCCACGCTGAACTCATTACCATCACTCCTTGGCATGCAAGGCTGCTCCGACCTCGGAACTTGTCCTTTGTCTGGCCTGATCTTTTGCCAGACTTCCGCTCGGTGCAGATGGTACCTCCCCCGAGTGGCCTTTATCATCCTTCTTTTTCCTCCGGCATTGGGGCTGGAGCCCAAGGTTTCCTGCACACGGGGCAAGTGTTGAACCGCTGAGTCATGTTCCCAGCCCCTTAGCGAGCTTGAGGTGTTCTACCTGACCCTGCTGTCTTATCACCGGCACAGTAATCATCTTTAAATGAAATTATGCTATGGATTTGTTTGCATATTCCTTCTGTCTCCCCATCAAGAAAAGAAGTTCCATGAGGCCAGCAACCTGTGTCATCTCCTGTGTTCATCCCCAGTTCCCAGGACAGAGCCCAGCACTGCAAGTTCACAGCAAATACTACCTCAGTGACTATGCTCTTTAGTCAAATCTTTAAAAATTAATTCTTTGAGATTCCATCTTTTTTTTTTTTTTTTAACCCTTGGTTTCAGGGATAAAACGAAGGACCTTGCACCTGCCAGGCAGGCAAGATACCACTGAGCTAAAGCCTTGGCCAAAAGGTAGTTCTTGACAGGCCAACTTGCCAGTCTCACGCAGGGATTTCTTTTAATAAGATGGACAGTTTCACCCTCAGTCTACACTGTAAGCGCTGATATTTGAGTGTGGGTCCTCTCCTGACTTCACCTCCCTTCACATGTTTTATATATTATCCTAGCTAATCTCAACACGAGCATCTACTAGAGCTCAGCGTGGGCCACAGCGCACGCCTGCTGGGGACCCATGGCCTCTGTCCTCTGTTGCTCCCATCTTGTGGGCCCTGCTGCTCTCAGAGATGCCTGTGAGTGTACAGGACAGGGCTGTGCTTCCCTGTCACCATCTGGGACAGAGCAGGGGAACAGGGGCTGACATGAAAGCCCCAGAGGGTTTCCTCTCACCTCTCAGATACTTCTTGAGCCTCTGATACGTGTTAGCAACTGTGGTCCCTTGGTGGCCATTAAGGACTCAAAACTAGATCTCACCATCCAGTGGTCACATGAAACTCACAGAGTAGTGGGAGTAAGAAACACGCAGAGGCACAGGGAGTTACAGTGAGGGCCACGTGGGCAGCAGACAGGGCTCCTGGACCCCCGAGGGAGGCGGACTGACACTGTGCAAGGGCACGCCTGGGGCATGGTGATGTAGCATAGTGTTTTGTGTGGCCAGAGCTCAGGGTAGGGTAGAATGTAGGAGCATGAGCAGCGAGAAATCCAGCAGGAAAAGTAGGCAGTGAGCAGGACAAATGGGAAATTATACGTTGTGCTAAGGAAGCTTTACTGCAGGTTATTCTGAAAGTTCTAAGTTCATTCATTCGTTCAACCAGTATATTTTGAACTTCTCT
>PVIC010057346.1:0-10694 GCA_004025085.1 Thryonomys swinderianus
CTCAAAAAAAAAAAAAAAAAGATAAGGTGGCTTAGTGTATCCAGGGTTGTGTCTGGATCTTCTAATCTATTCCACTGGTCCTTGGGTCTGTTACTTTACCAGTACCATGCAGTTTTTTTTTTTTTATCACAGTGGCTTTATAGTAGAGTTTTAAGTTGGGGATTGTAATACCCCCTGCCTTGTCGTTGTTGCTTAGAATTGTTTTTGCTATTCTAGGTCTCCTGTGGTTCCAGATGATTTTTGTATTATTTTCTCTAGCTCTGTGAAGTATAGTGTTGGGATTTCAATTGGAATTGCATTGAATCTGGATAGTAGTTGTGGAAGTATAGCCATTTTGACAATGTTGGTTCTCTGTACCCAGGAACAAGGGATATCTTTCCACTTTCTGATATCTTTTTCTGTCTCAGTTTTCAGAGTCCTATAGTTTTCAGAGTAAAGGTCTTTCACCTCCTTTGATAGATTGATTCCTAGATATTTCATTTTTCTAGGTGCTATTGTGAAAGGGATTGACTCCCCAATGTCTCTTTCAGTGACTCTGTTGCTTGTGTAGACAAAGGCTGTTGAGTTTTGTGCATTGCCCTTGTTTCCAGCAACCATACTAAATTTGGTAATTAAGTCTAATACTCTTTTGTTTGAGTTTTTAGGACCCTCTAGATAGAGTATCATATCATCAGCAAATAATGACAGTTTAGCTTCTTCCTTTCCTGTCTTTATTCCTTTTATATCTTTGTCTTGCCTGATCACTATGGCTAATGTTTCCAGTACTATATTGAATAAGAGTGGTGACAGTGGGCATCCTTGTCTCGTTCCTGATCTTAGTGTATTACATTGATTGATTAATGTATGTTAAAACAGCCTTCCATCCCGGGGATAAATCTGACTTAATCAGGGTGTATGATTTTCTTGATATCTCTCTGTATTCTGTTTGCCAGTATTTTATTGAGGATTTTTGCATCAATGTTCATTAGAGAGATGGCCTGTAGTTTTCTTTTTTTGGTGGGATCTTTCTCTGCCTTTGGAATCAAGGTGATGGTTGCTTCAAGGAATGATTTGGGGAGTACTGCTTCCCTTTTGATTTTATTAAAAAGATTGAGGAGTACTGGTGTTAACTCTTCTTTAAAAGTTTTGTAGAATTCAGCAATGAAGCCATCAGGATGGGGCCTTTTCTTTGTTGGTAGGTTTTCTATTATATTTTCAATTTCACAGGTTGATATTGGGTTATTTAACATTTTTATATCCTCTTTGTTCAGCTTTGGAAGTTCATATGTGTCTAGGAATCTATCCATTTCTTCTAGATTTTCCATCTTTTTGGAGTACAAATTTGCAAAGTACATGTTCATTATCCTTTGGACTTGCTCTGGATCTGTGCTGATTTCCCCATTTTCATTCCTTATCACATGGATTTGAGCCTTTTCCTTCCTTTGTTTGATAAGGTTGGCTAAGGGTCTGTGGATTTTATTTATCCTTTCAAAGGACCAACTCTTCAATTCATTGATTCTTTGTATTGTTCTCTTTGTCTCCATTGCATTAATTTCTGCTCTGATCCTAATAATTTCCTCCCTAGTACAAGCTCTGGGTTTGTCTTGTTCCTCTTTTTCTAACTGTCTGAGGTTCACCATTAGATTGTTTATTTCAGTTTGCTCTATTTTCCGAGTGTAGGCATTCACTGCTATTAATTTCCCTCGTAGAACTGCTTTCATTTTGTCCCATAAATTCCTGGACATTGTGCTGGGGTTGTCGTTTAGTTGTAGAAACTGTTTAATTTCTTTTTTAATTTCTTTTGTGGCCCATTGTTTCGTCAACAGAGTGTTGTTCAGTTTCCATGTGTTCGTGAGGATCTTGGAATTTCTTTTGCTATTCAGCTCCGGTTTCAAGGCACTATGGTCTGATAGTATGCAGGAGGTAATTTCAATTCCTTTGCATTTACTTAAGCCTGTTTTCTGAACTAGAATGTGATCTATTCTGGGGAACGATCCATGAGCAGCTGAGAAGAAGGTATACTGTGGCTTTATAGGGTGAAATATTCTGCAGGCATCTATTAAGTTCATTTGCTCAAAAGTTTGATTTAGCTCAAGTATTTCCGTATTGATTCTTCATCCAGTTGATGTGTCAGTTTGTGATAGTGGAGTATTAAAGTCCCCTACTACTATTGTATTCGTGGTTATCTGGCTTTTCATGCCCCTAATGTTTGTTTTATGTAGTTGGGTGCATTCGAGTTTGGTGCATAAATATTTATGATTGTTACGTCTTTCTCTTGGATCATTCCCTGTACGAGAATATAGTGACCTTCTTTATCTCTTTTTATCAGTTTGGGTTTGAAATCTATTTTATCTGCAAACAAGATAGCCACTCCTGCTTTTTTGCAGTTTCCTGTGGCGTGGAGGATTGCTTTCCAACCCTTTATTTTCAGTCTATGGCTTTCCTTTTGAATTAGGTGTGTTTCCTGTATGCAGCAGATTGTAGGATCTTGCTTCTTGATCCAATCTGCTAGTCTGTGTCTTTTAATTGGCCCATTGAGTCCATTGACATTAATGGTTATGACTGATATGGACATATTCAGGGTTGCCATGTTTCCCTGTTCTTGGTTCTTTTCTTCCTTGCTTTTCCCCTTTTCTATTTAGTTTCTTGTTTGCCCCGGTGAGTTCCCTCTCCTGGGTCTCATGGGTATGGAATTTTCTGTGTTTTTTTCCAAGATGTTCTTTAGAATGTTTTGTATTTGTGAAGTTTTTCAGGTGTTCTTTATCATGGAAGTATCTTATTTGCCCGTCTATTCTGAAAGGTAGTTTTGCACGATACAACAGTTTAGGCTGGAGGTTGTTTTCCTGCAATGCTTGAAATACTTCCCTCCAGGCTCTCCTTGTGTTGTTTGTGTTGAAAAGTCTGCTGTGATCCTAATGGGCTTCCCTTTGTAGGTGATTTTCTTTCTTTCTCTCACTGCTTTCAGTATTTCATTCTTGTGTTGTGTATCTGGAACCTCGATAATTACATGTCTACGTGTAGATATTTTTATGTCACGGTGTTTTGGAGTCCTATAGGCCTCTTTTATCTGCTGTCCATTTCTTTTCCTGTGAAGTTTTCTGCCGTTATCTCTGACAACAGTTTTTTTATGTCTTTTATACTGTCTCCTGCTTTCTCAGGGACTCCAACCAGTCTTATGTTATTTTTCTTTGAGTCATCTAGAAGCTGTTGGATTGATTTCTCATGGTCCCTTGCCCTTTTCCATAGATTATGTCTTTCCTGCTCATTGGTTGCTATGCTGTACTCTAGGTCTGAGATTCAGTTCTCTGCTTCATTCATCCTATTTCACAAGCTTTCATTCTCCTTCATCATCACCTGAATCTCTGCTTGAAGCTGTTTAAAAGGTTCCATTGCTTCTGCTATCTGGATTCTATCATCTCACTGATCTCTTCTTTAATGATGTCTTTCACTGTGGACAGTATCTCTGTTTTGATCTCAGAGATGAGTTCTGCTTTCCATTTTACTAGATCTGCTTTAGCTACCATCTCAAAGAATCCTGGTGTTTGAGTTTCAGTTTGCCATATTTCCCTTTTCTCTGAATTTTCCTGTGATGGTGATCTTTGTGTCTGGTTTTTTTGTATATTTTCTCATTTCTACTCTTTTGTTGCTACTAATGGTGTTTGTTTAATTCCTTGCCTGATGACACAGCAGTGTTTGTTGCAGGTCTCTTTCTTTCTATTATCTGGGGCCCTTTGGAAGTGGCACCTTCCTGGGTTGTCCTCCTTGAATCTGTAATGACCCTTGAGAGTTCTCAGTTCTGACACATCATGGGAGGTATTTGAACAGAAAAATCACATCATGTTTGTTACCATAATACAATCAGTGCCAATATCAGTATTAAATACAGTAAATAAAATGAAAAGTTTTGTTAATTTCAATTCAGAAGACTTTGAGCTCATGAGTTACCTCTATGTCCATATGCCAAAATTTAGAATTAATCAGCACTATGTATACAACATGTAGATCATAAATGTAGCCCCAGAACCTTTTGGGAATAAAAGGTCACTGGGGAATCGGAGGTAGGGAGACAGAAGGAGAATGAAATAGGCTTAGCAGATTTATAAAGATCATGTAGACTTGAGAGCCTCATATATGCCAGCGGGTAACAGAGATAAAAGGGCATATATAAACCAGTGCCAACTGTATGCTGTGAGACCACTGGAGACTTTGCACACCTTTAATAGTACAGGAGAAGAAGTAGGGCAGCCTAAGAGTCTTTTACTTCTGGGTATTGGTTCTGACAGAAAGATAGGAGAGGGTGTGGAGATAAGAGGTGAATAGAGGGATCTAGGAGTAGATGGCAGAACAGAAGCTAGATTCCCTTGTTTTTTATCATGCCTGGTCTCTCAGCGCGGCTCTGGTGTGGAGGGATGTGGGAAATGGCTCCGGGCTCCTCTCAGGTCTGTGTCATCACAAGCAGCTCTGGGGTAGAGTGGGGGGCTGGCTGGCTAACCGCAGTCCTCCGCGCTGGTAATGGTGCCCAAGGTCTGTGACCTGAGTCCTATAGATGCAGCTCTGGGTGGAGTGGGCCGAAATCCTCTGCACTGGTAATCTTTGTTCCTTCCTTCCTTCCTTCCTTCCTTCCTTCCTTCCTTCCTTCCTTCCTTCCTTCCTTCCTTCCTTCCTTCCTTCCTTCCTTCATTTATTTGAGACAGGGTCTTGCTTTGTAGTTCAGGCTGGCACTGAGCTCACTATGGAGCCCAGGCAAGCCTCAAACTCAGCAATCCTCCTGTCTCTGCCTCCCGACTGCTGGGATTACAGGTATGAGTCCCCACTCCTGGCACTGTGGTATGTGGTATTGATTGCTGGTGGGCGTGAGTCACCACGCCCAGCATTATATGTGCTTACCGGGATCGTATTGAGGACCTTGCGCTTGGGAGATAGGCGCTGGAACCACTGAGCTAAATCTCCAGCCCGGTAATCTTTATTTTTATTTTTAATATTTTTCTTCTATAGTGTGAGGGCTGGTACATGATATCCCTCAGTTAATTCTGGCTTATAGCCTATTTGGGTAAATATTATAAAGTTTTATTGAAATTTAACCATCATCTTAATTTACATATTTTATGGTCTGTGGCCGCTTATGTTTTATGGCAACATGGGGGTCATCGTAACAAAGTTTAACTTATTTACTCTGAGAACACTTAGAAGAAATGTTGGCTGACCCTTGTAGTAGAAAAATATCAAAGAGCAAAAACTCAACTGAAGGGCCGGAGATTAAGCTCAGTGGTTCCAGCCCCTGCCTAGCAAGCACAAGGTCCCTGGTTCAATCCCCAGTAACTACGTACAACAGTACCGGGCGTGGTGACTCACGCCCACCCACAACCAGTACTACATAGCACAGTGCTGGGTGTGGTGGCTCATGCCTGTAGTCCCTGCGCTCGGGAGGTAGAGGCAGGAGGATTGCTGAGTTTGAGGTTGGGCTGGGCTACATAGTGAGCTCAGGGCCAGCCTGAACTACAAAGTGAGACCCTGTCTCAAAAAAAAAAAAAAAAAAAAAAACCTCAACTGAGAAATATCTAAAATACTGGGAGATTTCAATTGAGAGTAGTACTAACTTTTTGAAACTTTGACCTCACAATCTAAAAATATGAGTTAAGATCTAATTTCAAATATGCAGTTTTAGATAAATTAATAAAGAATATGATTTTAAAAATAATTTGGGAAGTGCCGGGCATGGTGGCTCACGCCTGTAATCCCAGCACTCAGGAGGCAGGGACAGGAGGATTGCTGAGTTCGAGGCTTGCCTGGGCTACATAGTGAGCTCAGGGCCAGCCTGAACTGCAAAATGAGACCCTGTCTCAAAAAAAAAAAAATGTGGGAAGTTTATTTTGATTTTTTAAAAAAATCAGCAAAGTGGGACTGGGGATTTAGCTCAGTGGTTCCAGCATCTGTCTTGCAAGCATAAGGTCACAAGTTCGAACCCTGGTAACCACATACCACAGTGCTGGGGTGGTCTCATGTCTGTAATCTCAGCACTCAGGAGGCAGGGTAGGAGGAACTTTCATCACTGTGAGTTCTAGGCTTCCCTGGGCTACATAGTGAGCTCAGGGCCAGCCTGAGCTACAAAGCAAGACCCTATCTCAAGAAAAAAATCAGTAAAATAAGCAAAGTTAGCACCAAGTATGTGTGAGCCATAGACGTAAAGTTAGAGGCTCTGCCCTTAAAGGAACCAAGAAGACAAAATAGAAATGTGGGTTTTTTTCTTCTGTTCTAAGTGTGATATTTTAAAAAGGTGACTTCTTTTCCCTTTTCTTAGAGACGACTGGTTACAGAAAAGGAGGTGACTATCGGGATACTCCAGTGAGAAGGATGAGTCCAGATGTGCCTCTGCTGAATGATTACAAGCAAGACTTCTTTCTGAAGCGCCTCCCACAAACTATTCTTGGAGGCCCTCGACTGAAATTAGGCTATTGTGCCCCTCCTTACATATATGTTAATCAAGTTATCCTTTTTCTGATGCCATGGGTTTTGGGTGGAATAGGAGCACTCTTGTATCAAGTAGGGATCCTGGAAGACTGTCACACAGCAGCACTCTCAGGTGGACTGATGCTTGTGATTGCGCTTGTCATTCAGTTTATAAGTGTAAAGGCCAAAACCACATCAGTGACAGTGGAAAGAATGTTAACCGCAGATATCTTAGCAGAAGAAGATGAGCATGAATTCACAAGTTGTGCTGGTGCTGAGACTATCCGATTTCTAATTCCGGGCAAGAAGTATATATTCAACACAGTTTTTCATTCTGTTCTTGCTGGATTGGTGTGTGGTCTTGGAACGTGGTATCTGCTCCCAAGTAGAATAACCTTGCTGTATGGCTGTCCAGAAGGCACTGCCCCACTGTTTATCTTCGGATGGATAACACTGTGCATAGCCGAGTATTCATTAATTATAAACACACCTACAGAGACTGCAACTTTCCAGACTCAGGATACTTATGAAATCACTTCTCTCATGAGACCTCTTTATATTTTCTTTTTTGTTTCTGTGGACCTTGCACACAGGTAAAAAAACAACAACAACAACAACAAAAACCTACCAAGTAGTACATGACTAGCTTTGTTTGAGATCATTTAGATCTTGAAGATGGGTCCCTAGACTTTTGGGATTCATGCCCTTATAAGAGAAATTGGAGAATGTGATTTCTTTCTGTCCACCATATTGAAGAAGGCAGCCATCTATAAACCCAGAAGAGGGCCCTCACCAAAACCTGACCGTAATGGGAGCCTGGCCTTGAGCTTCCAGCCTCCAGAAGTGTGAGAAAATAAGTCACCCAGTTTATGGTATTTTGTTATGTTAGCCCAAGCTAAGATTTTAGTACAGAGAAACCAGACACTGCAACAAATGCCTAAAACTGTGGAGGCAGCTTTGTAACTAGGTAATGGTACAGGGTGGAAGAGTTTTGACATACGTGCTAGAAAAAGAGGCAGTATGGCTAATTCTGATAGAATCTCAGATGGAACAGAGGAGTATATTATTAGACACTGGAAGAAAGGTAACTTGTGTTATAAAGTGGTAAAAGAACATGGCTAAACTCTGTTTTGTAGCAGATAGAATTTAAAGTGATAAAGTTGGATATTAAGGAAATTTTGAAGCAAAATCTTGATGGAACAGCTTCATTCCTAAATGCAAAAGGGGAGAGATGAGAAGAAATCATTTAAGAAAGAAAACAGCAACTAGACTTGAAAATTTGTAGAATTCCCAACCCATTTTGTAGAACAAATATGAGGAAAAATATTCTGAGGACACCCAGAGTGGTGTTCTTTTACCTAAGAAAATGCTTAAGGGGTTATGTGAGCAGAAACATTGCCAGTTTAAAATGAAGGGGTTGGAGACTTGATCAAATGAAGACTGTTGAACTTCTTGGATTTGACAGGACAGGATGGTAGTACTAAGCAAATCTTCAGGAGAAAAAGAAGTGACGCTCAAAGTGACATCATAAATCTTCTGGGACACCACCTCAATTTCAGTAGGCCCCATGACCTCTCCCTGAAGTTTCAGGGGCAGGACCACTGCCTAGAGCAGTGTGGGTAATATATTCTTTTTTAAAGATTTTAAGTTTTTATAAGATTTATTTTCAGAATATGAATACTATGTTAATTTTGAAATACAAAATATATGCTGTACATTTTTGGATCTAAAATGGTATTCTAAGTTCTTTAATTTTTTTAAAAAAGACAGTTAATTGGGAAACCTTAACTTTCAAGATTACACATTTCTTAATGAAATTGCATAGGTTTCTTATTGAGTTCTTCCTGGACTTAATATATTTAATGTTTAAAGTTTGATAATTACAAGTTTTTTTACTACAAGTAAAAGGCTGCCCCCACATTTCTTTTTGAGTGAAAAATTACAGGCCTTTGTGGGAGAGTTACCTCTCATTTCTTTGTTAGACTAATTTACCTTATAAATAACATAATAAAGAAGAGAGGTCATCCTTATATAATAGGTATGATATACAGCCAGAAATATGAAATTTATGTAGTCTTCAAATCTGAACAGTTGTCAGAAATACCAGATTCTTACTTTTTTTTAGACCATGTGAAAGCTGGAGAGGTATACCTATAGAATATTAAGTTTTCTTTTTATTCCTTAGTCTACATGGTACAGTTTTCCTTTAACAATGTGAATGATTTGTGCATGGCTATCAAAGACAAATACGAAAATTATGGTGCTTATCTCAGAATGAGTAATGTACATTTACATCTTTTTAGCTTCTACACTTTTTAGCTCTATATCTTCATGGCATTGCATCTCAGTGTGCAGAATTGGGAACATTTTAATAGTTTGGTTGAAAATTTTTTCCTAAATAATAGACATTTTATTACCCTAAAAAAATTCCTGTTACATTACCAGAAAATTTAGATTTAAATGTATTTCCATACAAAAATTAGCAGCAGTAATCCTCTACTTGGGAATGAGTGATATATAGAATTTGATCAATACTTGGTTCATTTAATCATGTATAATTATTTATCATATCTTTGTATATAAATACTGTTCTGCTGCTTATATGTAAAAAAGATTTAGAATAGGATCAAATTTTGATGAGATTTTCAAAATATACATTCTTTTCATACACTTTATCCTTCACTTGAGTATGTTTGCGAGAGAATTGTTGTCTTAAAAAAAAAAAAACACCACTAGTGAGCTGCATGTTTTCCTTGACCTTCCTTCCTTTTTGTGTGTGTGTTTTCTTTACTGGAATGGTAGGAATTCTATTTTAAAATAATACTATGGAAAGTACCGTTTTCTTAATGTCCCATTATGTTAACTTTGCATTCTATTAGTGCTTATAGCAATTTGTAGGTCATACATATAGTACAAAGCAGTGAAGTAGCTGGCATAGGCCTGGCATCTCTGTGAGCAGACATTATTTTTTTTTTTTTTTTTTGAGACAGGGTCTCACTTTATAGTTCAGACTGGCTGTGAACTCACTATGTAGCCTAGGCAACCTTCGAACTCAGCAATCCTCCTGTCTCTGCCTCCCGAGTGCTGGGATTATAGGCATGAGCCACCACGCCGAACACTGTGGTATGTGGTATTGATTGCTGGTGGGCGTGAGTCTCCACGCCCAGCATGGTATGTGGTTACCAGGGATCGAACTCCGGACCTTGCGCTTGTGAGGCAGGCATGGAACCACTGAGCTAACACTCCAGCACGAGCAGACATTCTTTATCTCACTATTACGGAGACTGGGGTGCTATCCTTTTTGCTTTTGGGCTGTGAACGTTCACTTAAGTGGATTAACATTATAGAAGTTGGTTTTTTTCCTTGATTTCTACCTAGCAGCCCAGCTATAAAAGTATAGTACAATTGGGATGTAATTTTTAATGTAGTTTTGTCTTTTGAAAATCTTTAGTTGTCCATATGAACTCTGACCTTGCTGGTCTCTGGATACAGTTTTGCTTAGCGGCGATCTAAAAAAATGTGTAAATTGTTTGTAATGTTTATTTTACTATATTTTCAATATTTATTAAATTATTATTCAGTTCAGTAGTCTCCTATTTAACTGGAAGTGCTACATCCAGTATCAGTTTCTCCATTTAAGCGAGAGGCAGCCCCAGTTTCTTGAGGAAATTTTGTTATACAACTTCGTGTTCTCAGACCATCCATGCCTTTCTTACTCAATGTAGAACAGATGCTGGTTATGTTCCTGGGATAACCCACAGAGAGTCGATCAGAACCTGAATTGCTGCTGATAGATGTTGACCTCAGGTACTGAGTCAGAGCAGAACAGTACTAGAGATCAGGGAGAGACGAGCTTTCTCCTGTGCAAACTACTGATGTATGAAACTTCCTACTTTTTCATAGTGACTTGCAGTTTTAAATTCCGAAGTTCTAAATTCTACAGAATCCTTGGTAGATCTCAGCCAATGAGATTAGATTTAAAGGTGAAATATTTTTGCTCTGGCCTCAATTGTTTTGTTTTACAAATCCCTGCAGTCAATTAAGTATTCTTTATTTGGGGGGGGATGTGTAGTTTTATTTTTTTCTTAGAAAGATCCTCTTTATATTGTCTTGTGTGATTTAAATGTCATCTTTTACTTGTAGGTTTATTAAAAATACCCCAGCTCTCCAGTATATGAATCAGGTTTTACACATCTTGTTTATATTTTTACCCTTCCTGTGGGCACTTGGGACTCTGCCACCACCCGATGCTCTTTTCTTATGGGCAA
>PVIC010057347.1:0-10698 GCA_004025085.1 Thryonomys swinderianus
CATAGTGAGCTCAGGGCCAGCCTGAACTACAAAGCGAGACCCTGTCTCCAAAAAAAGCAAAAAAAAAAAAAAAAAAAAAAAAAAAAAAAAAAAAAAAAAAAAAAAAAAAAAAAAAAAAAAAAAAAAAAAAAAAAAAAAAAAAAAAAAAAAAAAAAAAAAAAAAAAAAAAAAAAAAAAAAAAAAAAAAAAAAAAAAAAAAAAAAAAAAAAAAAAAAAAAAAAAAAAAAGAATTATTCCCTACACTCAAAAAAGATTCAGCGCCAAAATTTAAGAAAGATGAAAAGACAGACAAATGTTCAAATAGTTTCTAAATGGCCCTTGTTCATTCTCTCTCGGTACAACATGTGATCCCACCTTATTCACTCTCCAAATAGATCTATTCCCTCTGCCTTAGTTTCTGGGTTTGAGCTCAAAATCTGAAGTTTCTTTTTATAGCCCAATTTACTGAAGACCGATGCTTCTGTAACAAATCTTTTTTGATCCAGGTCCTAGTATCTCCCTCATATATGTACAATTCCTCAAGAGCGGTTCTGAAGTGCTTTAAATTTTATTATTTGTTTAATCAGTTAAAAGTGTGTGGCTAAGGTTACATAAAGCCACATATTACTAATGAAATGTGATAAGCATATACATTCAAAGCATTAAGTCAAGCAGAATCTCTATTTCCTCATATTGCATGTGTGTTGAAAAAATGCCCAACATATAACCAAAATCCAAATGTGAAAATGGCACTTTAATTTGCAGCTGTGATCACTGTTCGCAGAGTCAGTTGATTCTCTATGCTACCTCTTAAACACACTGTTGTTCTCAAGCTATTGTTCAAATTAGGCTGTCCTACAACTTTCAGATTTTTGCCAGCTCAGGCCAACAGCTGCTAACATTTTCCAAGCATGCCCAGCAATGTAAGCCTCTCTTGCAGCTGTGATTCAGACTGTTTTTAAAAGCTTCATTTGCCTTCTCATTTTGTGGTCACTTTACTTCATCATTCAATAGGGACTTGAGTTGCATATCACTGCACAGTTGGAAGATTTAATATGAGCCTTTCCTCCATCTAGTCAGACTGACTATCATTTCTCTCTTTTCTGTTTGTTTACATACGTTCTGGTTGTCTATTGCTACATAACTACTCCTAAACTTAGCATATACCATCAACAATCATTTGTTATTATTATTATTATCTGACACATTTCTGGAGTTTTCTGGGTTCTACTAGGTGGTTCTTCCAAAGGTTTCTCATCCAGCCACTTGAAAGTGCTTTCTGAGGCATGGGCTAATCTTAAAGTCTTAGTTGTTCACCTGTCCAGTGATTGATTTGGTCATTGGCTAGTACCTCACCTTGAACTATTAGCTGGAACACATACATGCGGTCTCTCTATGTAGTCTGGGCTCCCTTATGGCATGGCAATAAGGTTCCAAGAACAAACATCCCACACAGAGAAAGCCAAATGAAAGCTCGGTCACTGCCCATAACGTAGCCTGGGGAGGAACACTGCATACTTCTGCTGTATACTATTGGTCCATACATTCAAAGAAATCCATCCGGCTTCAGGGGAAGAAGATATATAACCTCTCTGTTCTGCCCTGCCCTGCCCTCCCCTCCCCTCCCTCCCTCCCTTCCTTTCTTTGATGTAAGACTGGGAATTGAACCTAGCACATACTGAACTATGTCTCTAGCACTTTTATTTTTTATTTTATTTTGAGACAGGGTCTTTCTAATGTTCCCAGGCTAGGCTTCAACTTGCTATCCTCTCTCCCCTGCCTCAGCCTCCTGAGTGTTGGGATTACAGGTATAAGTTACCACACCCAGCACTGTGGTATGTGGTATTGATTGCTTGTGGGTGTGAGTTACCATGCCTGGTATTGTTGTATGTGGTTACCAGAGTTTGAAACAGGGACCTTGAACTTGCTAGTCAGGTGCTGGAAGCATGCAGCTAACTCTCTGGCTCACTGGTTGATTTCCTCATAGCAACCATTCTTTGTGGAGTGAGATAGAATCTCAGTGTTCTTTTCATCTGCATCTCTCAAATGACCAGTGATGTTCCACATTTCTTCATGTGTTTCCTAACCACTTTCACTGCTTGATCTGAAACGTGTCTGTTCATTTCAGATGCTCATTTTTGAATTGGGTTTTTAAATTAGGGGGGCTGATTTCTTTAAGCTCTTTATATACTCTAGATAGTAGCCCTTTGTCTGAGAAACAGGTGGTAAAAATTTTTCCCATATTGTCAGCTGTTTTTTTATTTGGCTGGTGGTTTCTCTTGCTATGCAGAAGCTTCTCAATAAGATGAAATCCCAGTCGCTGACCATTTCTGCTAGTTCCTGTGTTGCTGAGGTTTCGTTCATAAAGTCTCTCTTTTAGCCAATGTCTTCAAGAGTTCTACCTAACCTGTTTTGCAGCAGGTTTAGTGTTTATTGTTTTAATATTTAGGCCTCTAATCCACTTTGATTTCAGTTTGGTACATGGTGAAAGACATAGATCTAGTTTTAGTCTTTGGAAGGTTGAAAGCCAATTTTTACAGCACCATTTGTTAAAGAGGTTGTATTTCCTCCATTGAGGATGGTTGGCTCTTTTGTCAAAGATAAGGTGGCTCTATGTATCTGGAGTTGTTTCTGGATCTTCTAGCCTGTTCCACTGACCCTCAGGTCTCTTCCTTTGTCAGTACCATGCTGTTTTTATAACAGTGGCTTTGTAATATAGTTTCAAATTTGGCATTTTGATACCCCCTGTCTTGTCCTTGTTGCCTAGAACTGTTTTGCTATTCTAGGTCTTTTGAGATTCTAGATGAATTTTTGGATGATTTTCTCTGTATCTGTGAAATATGCTGTAGATATTTCAATTGAGATTGTGCTGAATCTCTATAGTAGTTGTGGGAGAATAGCCATTTTGATTATATTGGTTCTTCCTACCCAGGAACAAGGGATGTCTTTCCATTTTCTGATATCCTCTTCAATCTCCTTTTTCAGAGTGCTATAGTTTTTGGAGTAGAGGTCTTCCATCTCCTTTGTTAGATTGAGTTCCAGACTCCATTATATATATATATATATATATATATATATATATATATACACACACACACACATATACATATATATATAAAATATACACATATACATATATATACATATATATACACATATACATATATATATATATATATATACATATATATATGTGTATATATATATGATCTTTGTCCAGGCTCCTGTTAATAGGCATTTGGGCTCTTTCCAAGATTTAGCTATTACAAACTGTCTTATATAACTGTACCTATATAAACATAGGTACATATAATGTCCCTGTGGTGTGATATTTTTAATTCTTCATGAATATACTTAGCAGGGAGATAGCAGGGTCAAATGGGACTTCTAATCCTGGTTTTTTATAGGAATCTCCACACTGATCTCCACAGGGGTTGTGCCAGTCTACACTGCTACCAGCAATGAAGAAGGGTTCCTTTGTCCTTGCAGCTCCACCAGTATTTGTTGTTGGTTGATTTCTATTTTTTAAAATTGATTTTATTGGTACATTTTTATTCACATTATGATCACAATCGACATTGAGAATTTGTACCAGTACATGATTTAATTCTCACTTTTCCCCATTCCCCTGACCTCCACAACCTGATTCCCCCATATACATAAGCTTTGTTTCTTTTTTATCATCAAATTTTTCTTTTCCTTCTTTACTTACACCTAACTTTCTTTATCCTTTGAATATTTTCTTACTATTTCACAATAACTATCACACATTTTAGAACTCATTTACACCTTCAGTTCCTCATAACAGAGAAAAGATATGGTATTTATACATCTGTGTCCTACTTATTTTACTTATGAGTATCCTCAAGGTACATCCATTTGATTATAAATGACTCAACTTCATCATTCTTTATCTCTGAGTTATATTTCATTTATTAAAAAAATCTTTATCCAATCTTCTGTTTATGGGCATTTGGATTCTTTCCAAAATTTAGGTATTACAAACTGAACTGGTATAAACATGGGTGCACATATATCCCTGTTATATGAATTTTTAAATTCTTTTGTATATACCTAGCAGGGGAATTGCAGGGTCAAGTGGGATCTCTAATCCTGGTTTTTTGACGATCTCCACACTGATCTCTATAGTAGCTGCACCAGTCTACATCCCCACCAACAATGGAGGAGGGTTCCTTTCTCCTAGAAGTCATGCTAGCATTTGTTGTTGGTTGATTTCTTGATAGCAGTCACTCTTTGTGGTGTAAGAATCTCAGTGCTGATTTCATCTGCATCTCTCCAGTGACCAGTAATGTTGAACATTTTTTTCCTGTTTCTTCACTGACTTTATTTCTTCACCTGAAAAATGTCTACATTTCAGATGCCAATTTTTGGATTGGGTCTCTAAATTTGGAGCTGAGTTATTTTTAAATTATTTGTATATCCTAGATAGTAGTTCTTTATCTGAAGAATAGCTGGTAATTTTCTTCCAAATTGCAGTTATCTTTTTTGTTTTGTTGGTTTCTCTTGCTGTGCAGAAGCTTTTTAATGATATCCCAGTTGATTCTTTCTGTTAGTTTCAGTGCTGCTGAGGTTTGGTTCATAAAGTCTTTCTCTATGCCAGTGTCTCCAAGACTTCTATCTAATCTATCATTCAGCATGTTTAGTGTTTCTGTTTTAAAGAGGCTATCTTTTCTCCAGTGAGGGTGTTTAGCTCCATTGTTCAAGATGAGGCAGCTTAATATGTCTGGAGTTGTTTCTACATCTTCCAATCTGTTGCATTGATCATTGGGTCTGTTTATTTGTCAGTACCATGCTGTTTTTATAACAGTGGCTTTGTAGATTAGTGGCTTTGTAGATGATTGTCATGCTCTCTGCCATGTGTTTGTTGCCAAGAATTTTAGATTAGTACTTTGTAGATTGTCATACTCTCTGCCATGTCTTTGTTGGCAGGAATTGCTTTTGCTATTGTGGACCTCTTCTGGATCCAAATGAACTTTTGGATAATTTTTTCTACTTCTGTTAAATATATTATTGGGATTTTAATTGGAATGGATTGAATCTATTATTTCAGTTTTGGAAGTATGCCTCTTTAAACTGTATTGGTTCTTCCCACCGAGGAACAAGGGATGTTTTTCCATTTTATGATATCCTCTTCAATCTCTTTTTTTTTCAGAGTGCTGTAGTTTTCAAAGTAGAGTTTTATTTCCCCATTATATGGATTCCTAGGTATTTCATTTTTTGGATGCTATTGTGAAAGGAATCATCTCCTCAATTTCTCTCTTAGTGAGTCTGTTATCTGTGTACAAAAAGGCTATTGATTTATAAGTGTTCACTTTGTATCCAGCTACTCTACTGAACCTGCCAATTAAGTCTAGTAGTCTTTTGGTGTAGTGTTTGGGGTCTTCTATATAGAGTATCACATTGTCAGTAAATAATGACAGTTTAACATTTTCTTTCCTATCTCTATACCTTTTATTTTTTTCTCCTGTGTAATTGCTATGGCTGTTTTCAGAACTATATTGAACAGGAGTGGTAGTAGTAGACACCCTTGTCTTGTTTCTGATTTTAGCATGAAATATTTCAGTTTCTGACCAATTTGTAAGATCTTGGCTCTTGGTTTGTTATAGTTGGCAAGTCCAGGTTCTAGTACGAGGTCCTGATCCCACCGTCACCTAATGCTTCATTTCACTGGGTTCTGACTAAAGTGTCACTCTTAGCTCCCCATTTCATCTTCAACTTTCTGACTACTGGGATTGAGATCTGAGTTATTTCCTTAATTAGCAATCTTCCCTATGTCTCTTGCTGAAGGCTCTGCTGTGTGATTCTTCCCACACAGCTCTCTCAGCTGCTGTGTACCCTTTTTGCATGTGTCCACTATTCCAATGGGGGGGTGTCTTTTCCTGTACCCAGTCCAGGCCCCTTGTGACCCATATCTGATCATAGTGTAGAGTGAGCACCTCTAGCCTTTTCTAGTCAAGACCCTTGGTGGATCTGGGAGCAGAGTTTGGCTGGACCTATTTCTACTTCACAAGATAAATTCCCTCAATCTGTTGGTCCACTGTCAGTAGTGTACTGTGGCTGTTTCACTCTTCCCTTCTTCATCTCGGAGTGGCAAAGTGGTCCACGTTTCTTTTATTCCACAGTGGATTTTCACGGGAAACTGTCTAGTGATTTTGTCACTGCCTCCACATGTACGGGCTTCTCCCATTTCAGATCTAGAGCTACATTTCTCAGTAAGAAGCTGAGTTGTCTTCTCAGATTCCAGGCTTCCACCAGGGCAGGTACACAGCTGATTTGCTTGGTCAAGTGCCTGTTTCTGAATTTTCCCCAAAATCTGCCAGTATTTTTTTTCTTTTTTAGGTTTTGATGGCATCCCTTCTTTTTGGAGTAAAATGGAATCTTAGTATTGTTTTTATTGCATTTCTTTAATGACCAAAATTGTGGAAAATTTTTCCAAATATTTATAGGTCATCTGTATTTCTTCTTTTGAAAAGTATCTATTTAATTTCAACTGCCCATTTTTGGATTAGATCTTTTCTTTTGGGAGGATCTAATTTTGTTTGGTACATTTTATTGGTACATTATATATGCACATCACAATTACACTCCACATTGAGAATTTGTACCAGAATATGACACAACTTAATTTTCATTTTTGGGTCTAATTTTTTTAAAGTTCTTCATATATACTAGATATTAGTCTTCTGTCCAAGGAGTAGCTACCAAGACATTTTTACCATCATGCAGGCTGACTCTTCCTTCTGATAGTTGTTTCTTTTGCTATGTAGAAGTTTTTTGATTTCATTCCATTTGTTAGTTCTTGGTGTTATTTCTTGTGTAACTGGGTTTCTGTTCAGTTTATATCTTCAACAGTTTTACCTATTTTACTTCCCAATAGAATCAGTTTTTCTGTTTGCTTTTCATAGGGATGTCTTTTATCCATTTTTATTTATTTTAGTAAAAGGATAAAGATATGAGTCTAGATTTGATCTTCTGCATATGGAAACACCGTTTTTGTAGATGCCATCTTTTCTATAGTATGTTTTCTTGGCTCCTTTATCAATGATTAAATAGCTGAATGCATCTGAGTTTGCTTTTGAACCCTCAGTTATATTCCATTGATTTGTTTGTCTAGTACCATGCTGTTTTCACCACTGTAGTTTTGTAATACAGTTCTAGATCAGTATGTGATTTGTCCTGTGTTGCTATTGTTTCCCTAGGCTACTTTTGGGATTCTTGTCTCTGCTAGTTCTGTATACTTTATAGGATTGACTGTCTAGTTCTCCAAACATGCTATTAGTATTTTGATTGGAATTTCCTTAAATCTATACATAAATTTGGTAATGTGTCCATTCTTTGCAATTATGATTCTGTCAATCCAGAAACAAGGAATGTCTTTCAATTTTCTTATTCTCTTTGATCTCTTTTTTCAGAGTACTCTAGTATTCACTGTAGAGTTCTTTCACTCTTACTTAGGTTAATTTCTAGTTTTCTAGGATTTTTATTTTTTTATTTTGCAGTACCAGGGATTGAACTCAGGCCCATGTGCTTCCAAAGTAGGCATGAGCTAAATCTCCAGCTCTCGTTTTGTTTTTGTTGTTGTTGTTGTTGTTTGCTTTTTTTTAAAGCTACTACAAGCAGTAATTTTTTTCTGGATATTTTTTCTCAGTGGTCTCATTGTTGATGCACAGGGAGACTATCAAAATTTTTGTGTTGATAATGTTTCCTGCTATTTTGCTGAATTTATTAGTCCTACGATTCTTTTGCTGAAATTTTTGGTTCTTCTATGTAAAAGTTCTTGTCATCTTTTAATACAAATATTTTTATTTCTTTCATTGCTATATAAATCGCTTTTATTCAGTTCCACTGCTTGAGTGGATAAAGTACTGGATAAAGTTTTCAGTACTACATTGAACAGGAATGATGAGAATGTATATCCTTCTCTTGTTCCTTATTTTAGAGGAAAAGCTTTCAGATATTTTCTTATGTAATATGATGTTGGCAGTGGGTTTGTCATAAATGGCTTTTATCAGATTGAAGTGTTTTTTCTATGCTTATTTACTCAGGACTGTTTTTATCATGAGTGGATGCTATAATTCGTCAAAAGCTTTTTATTTAAACTGAATTGATAAAGTGATTTTCGTTTTTCCTTTTTATGTGATACATTTAATGATTTATACACGTTCAACCATCCTTGATCCTGGTGATAAAGGCAAATTCTTCATGATATATGATCTTTTTAATGATCTATTGCATTCTTTTTGAAGTACCATGTAGAGGACTTCTGCAACTACTGTATGTCAAATAGAGATTGACCTGTAATTTTCTTTTTTATCCTCTGATTTTTATATCAGAGTAATGCTACTTTCCATGAATGAGTTGGTAGTACTCTTCCTTTTCAATTTCCTTGTAAAATTTGAGGCATATTGGCATTATTAGATCTTCTCTGCAAAGTTCCTAGAATTTAGTGCTAAATCCATCTGGTCCTGGGTTTGTCTTAATTGGTAGGCTTTTTTCTTTATTACTGCCTAAATATCATTGTGTGTTATTAGACTGTTTGGTATCTTACATCTTTTTAGTTCAATTTTGGTAACTCATAACTCCTAGATGATCCAAGTGGAGTATGGTTTTTTGAAGTAGTTACAATCCTGTAGATTTCAGAAGTATTCATTTTGATTTTATCTTTTTAATTTCTAAGTGTACTGATATGGGCCTTTCCATTCCTTGTTTGGTAAGTTGGGATAAGGGTTTGTCTATTTTATTCATCTTTTCAAAAACTACCTTATCAGTTCTTTACTGCTTTATAATTTCTTTTAGTATCAATTTTATTAATTTATTCTCTGATCTTTATACATTTCTTTCTTAGAATTTGGGGTTTGGATTGTTTTTGTTTTCCTAGGACCTTGTGGTGCATCATTTGGCTATTTATTTGGATTCACCATGTTTTTCTGATATGAGTATTCAAGCTACAAATTTGCCTAATAGGATTATTCTCCTTGCATCCCATAGATTCTGATATGTTTTACTGGTGTTACCATTTGATACTAGGAAATGTTCACTTTATTCTGTGACTCGTTTTTAAGAATGTATTGTTTATGGGGAGGTAGCTTTTTATCAAGTGGGAAGGAAGTATAGAGATGGAGGGAGGGGAGAAAAGGGAGGGATGGAAGTGAAAAGGAATGAAAAAAGGAATTTAAATGTGTCATGCACATGTCCTAACTATACACAAAGAATGTAAACACATACCGCAAACGTGTACTAATGAAATAATTAATTAAAAAGAAATCAAGCCTATAGTTTAAATGTCACATGCTTTCTTTTATATGAGAAACACAAAGTATAAGCAAATTAAAAGCAAAATTAAAGGTTGATACATAGGAAATAGGAAGATAAGCATTTTGTAAAGGGGAAAGGAATCAAGAAGTGGAGAGAGAAGCAAATGAGGGAGGGGACAGGAAAGGGATATACAAAGAATTAAGATGTTATGTACATGTAACAATTCCTCTCACTAATGTAATTATTATGTACTATAAACATGTATTAATAAAAAAATTAAAAGGATGTATCAATTAATCTCCCTATACTTACATGATTTATTTGGTTCTATTGCATGTATTTCTAATTTCAATGAATTATGATCTGATAACACATGATATTTCAATTATTCTACTTATTTAAACAAATTCTATGACTTATTATCTCATCTATTTTGTGGAAAATGTCACATGCTACTGAGAAAAATATTTCTTCTGATTTTTGGGGGTTGAAGATTCTATAATTATCTATTAAATCCATTTGTTTGGTGGTGTAGTTAAACTCTGACATTTCTGTGTTTATGCTTTGTCTAGTCAATCTATTTTAAAATGGAGGTTTTGAGGTCCTCTCACTATTACCATAGTGATGTTGATCTTATCTTCTGTATTCAGTAGTATATTTCAGACAGTTGGGTGTGTCAGTATTCAGTGCATATATATTTACGACTGTTGTCTGTTCTTGCTATATTCTTTATCTGTAGGTAGTGATTTTTTTGTCTCTGATAAGTTTTGTCTTGACATCTACTTTGTCTGAAAATAGGATAGCTACTCCTGCTTAGTTTCATGTTCCTGTTACATGGACTACTATTTTTTTATTCAGTGAGTTTTAGTCTATCAGTTTCTTTAAAGGTTAAATTTAAAGGTTGCATTTCTTGTATGGAACATGACATTAGGTTTTGCCTTTGATCCAATCTGCCAATGTGTGTCTCTTGACTGGGGAGTTGAAGCCAGTTACTTCGAGATTTACTGCAAAATTATTTTGACTGATTTCTACCATTGCATTGTTATTCTCTTGTTGAGACCTTTACTTTTCCCTTTTGCTTAAATGGTCATCCTGAGTGATGCATTCATGCCATTAAGCCTTTTGCCTATGGTGACTTCCTTGTCTTTCTCTAGGATATCTCTGAGTATTTTCAGTAGTGCTCATTTGGTAGTCATGTATTTTCCATAGGTCTCTTTGTCATGGAAGGTTTTAATTTCTCCATCAATTTTTAAAGATAATTTTGCCTGATATATTAATCTGAGTTGAAAGTTATGGTTTTTGGAGGGGGGGGGGTTTAAGAACTTTCCCCATGCCTTGCTGGCCTTTAAGATTTGTGTTAAGAAATCTTCAGTAACCTTAATAATTATACTATATAAGTGATTTCTTATTTCCTCTGAGAACTTTTAATTCTGTTCTTATATT
>PVIC010057348.1:0-10653 GCA_004025085.1 Thryonomys swinderianus
TTACTAGCTGTGTATCAGACAAAGGGCTATTATCGACAATATATAAAGAACTCAAACAGATCAGCCTCCCCAAGTTTAAAGACCCAATTCAAAAATGGGCAACTGAAATGAACAGACACTTCTCAGAGGCAGAAACCAAAGCAGCCAAGAAGCATATGAAGAAATGCTCAACATCTCTGGTCAGTCGAGAGATTCAAATGAAAACAACATTGAGATTCTACCTAACTCCACAAAGAATGGCTGTGATCACAAAGTCAACCAACGATAAATGCTGGCGTGGCTGTGGGGAGAAAGGAACCCTTCTCCATTGTTGGTGGGATTGCAGACTTGTGCAACCATTGTGGAGATCTGTGTGGAGATTTCTAGGAAAACTGGGACTATGGGTCCCACTTGACCCTGCTATACCCCTGCTAGGAATATACCCAAAAGAACTGAAAAACTCACTTTGGAAAGACAGATGTACACCCTTGTTCATAGCAGCTCAGTTTGTGATAGCTCAATCTTGGAAACAACCCAAATATCCATCAACTGGAGAGTGGATAAAGAAGATGTGGTTTTTTTTACAAATGGAGCATTACTCTGCCATAAAGAATGACAAGATCATTCCATTTAGGTGCAAATGGAGACATCTGGAGGATATACTAATAAGTGAAATCAATAGATCACAGATAGACAATTCCCGGATCTTCTCTTTGGCATGAACACCTGGAGATGCAAATGAGTTCTAGAAAGTAGGACAGCTTTTATAGAGTGGAATATTTCTATAGGAAACTTGGTGTGGGAATGTGATGAGGGGAAGGAATAAATGTGATACAGAAAGAAAATAAAAGAGCATGTATAAAGGGGGGAGGAGGGGGGAGTGGGTAGGGATATGGGTAAAAATGAGAATTAACTTTTGGCATATACTGGTACAAATTTCCCAATGTTATATGTGATTTTGAGATGTATATAAATTGTACCAATAAAGAATTCAATTTTAAAAAAAGAAAAAAAAGAAAAATCATCAAAACTACAAAATGCATTGAGATGAAAATAAGATAGAATAATTAAATATAGAGAAATTTTAATGTGACCTAAATTGTTACCAATAGACTATTATAAGTTATTTTATATAAACCTCACAGCAACTACAAACAAAATTAATACTAGATACATAAGATTAAAAGTAAAAAGATGAAATAATTTCAGTAGAGAAAAGCCATCTAGACACAAAGGCAAGAAGAGAGAAATGAGAGCAACAAAACAAAACAAAAAAAATAACAAAATAGTTGAACCTTATGTATCAATAATTATTTTGAATGCAAACAATTTAAATTCTGCAATCAAAATCATAGGCCAGGAATGGGGATAGCTCAGTGATACAATATTCACCAAGTACATATGAAGTCCTACATTTGAACCTAAATATTGCAAAACAGAAAACAAAAGCAGAAAAAAAAAACAAGCCTAGTTCCCTCTCCAGTGTCACTGAAGTGTGCTAACATTAAAATGTGTATTTTCTATGTCAATGTAGAAAATGTTGATTTAATGTAGTTTTAGACCTTATATGTTGAAAATGACCTATAAAATTGATTTTGACAGAATTTTATTCCTTTTTGAGTATGACATTCTTTGAATAGTTTATTAGACTTAAAATGAAAGTAATTCTTCTATACCTTGATTTAGGAAAATACAAAATGACTGAAACTTCCTACTCAGTAACAATTAAATTAAGATTAAATAATTCAGATTAAATAATTCAGCATCTCCCTGTGAATAATGTAGAACATAGAAACCATGATTATTTTTTGGTTTCCTGAATATTTTGAGGGGCATTTGGATTCAAAAGAACTGGAAAAATAAATATAATAATCCAAATTCTTTATCACTTATACCTACAATATGTAACAGAATATAGATCTACAATAGTGTACTATGCAGTGCCATCAGTAAAAGTTACAGTAGGGTAAAGTAGAAGAAGCCACCATCAGGCCAAAGGGCTGCTCTGCATTTCTGCATCAGAGTCTGAGTGTGGATCATGTCAGCAAGGTGCTCATAGGTCTGAACAGTGCACCGTGGTCATAAGCCCAAATAGTTGCTAAACTGGGAGGTCATTAAATGAGAAATATCTATACAGTTATAAAGAAAGTATAAATCAAATAAACTAATAAATCAAATATATTACTTATAAAATAAAAATAAATGGACTGTTTTTAAAAACTATTTTTAGATTTTTTTTTTTTTTGAGACAGGGTCTCGCTTTGAGCTCAGGCTGGCTCTGAGCTCACTATGTAGCCTAGGCAAGCTTCGAACTCAGCAATTCTCCTGCCTCTGCCTCCCTAGTGCTGGGATTACAGGTGTGAGCCACCAGGCCTGGCAGGATAAGTTTTAAAATAAATAAAACTCTGCTTCATTCTAAGCAATCATTCTAAGCACTAGAAACAGTGGGCATAAGGATTGTTAGAACAAATAAAGCCCCACATACGAAGTTTGAAAGTAAAGTCTGTGCATGTGCAAATATAAAACACAACCTCAGAATTAAGAAAAAAATATTATCTTTAAGCTATTACTACAGTGTCTCAAGAGCATATCAGCTATGCAGAGAGTGAATAAGAAAAAAGAAAAACCTTTTTTTTTTTTTTTTTACCTTCAGCAAGGATTCCTCACTGTTCAATGTTAAGCACTTCCCCTGCAGGGTCCAAGGGAAGAGGTCAGATATGTTAAGAATAATTGAACAGTTTAACCTGTTCTGTAGGCACTTGTTCAGCAGAAGGTGTTTGTGATGAGAAAGTGAAATATTTTTCTGGATCTTTCAAAGGCGGTCAACTTATCCGCAGCAATTGGCCATACAATGAACTTCTCACTTTTGTGAAATCCTTAGGCATAAGACTTTGTTTTGGTCAGGGGCGGGGACCAATGGTAAAATAAATAAATTATGAATATACAGTGCTTTTTCTAAACTGATGTTTTAACTGCTCAATTAATCTTTCTATCAGGCTGACAGTGGATGAATTGGGAACGATTAGCTTATTTTCTCAAGTAAAAAATCGTCAGAGGGCCGGTAGTAGTGGCTCATGCCTGTAATCCCAGCCCTTGGGAGGCAGAGGCAGAAGGATTGTTGAGTTTGAGGCTTGCCTGGGCTACGTAGTGGTCTTAGGGCCAGCCTGAGCTACAAACTGAGACCCTTTCTAAAAAAAAAAAATCAGAGTACAAGTGTATCATAACTTGAAAGTAATAAATATTTCCTTGAAAGGAGAAAACTTACAATACATGTAACAAATCAGATCTGTTGAAGGTCAATAATGTGTTTCTGTAGTTGTACTTGCATCTAAAGCTATTTGCCAAAAATGTTCAAAAATTGTGATCATAATGTCAGATGCAATCCAGTCACTTATTTTTAAAATGATTGACATTTAACTTGATATAACACTTAACATTAAAAAATTTAGAAGTCAGTATGAACTAGTTCACTTGCAATTGAAATTAGTGTAACTGCACGTCTGAAGTCACCTATATATTAAGTTTGAGGTTTACTGGGGCTATTTGAAATTTGAAGATTTGTCTTTAAACAGTAAATCAATTGGTCTCATGCATATTTGGTAACCTTTGCAAGGCAACCTCACTTTTAAGGTCATAATCAAATGGAAAGCTTTTTTATATATGAAAAGTAAATTGAATTAAAACATGCCAGACTGACATTTTATTTATTATTTATGGTCTCTAAGATATGATACTTCACTAGTAATGAGAATCATATAAGGTACTACAAAGACAAAAAGTCAATCAGGATTCACAAAGAAAAGAATATAGCTGAATGAGGCTGGTTCCATGAAAGCTAAAGTAGTTACACTGTAGAATATTTAACAATTTATTTATTATCAATCTGTCTCACAAAAGTTTTATGATATTTTTATCATATTTTCAATACTAACAGTTTAAAAATTCTAGTGAATTAAATCATCCTAAATGTGATGGACCAATTTGAAACAAGATGTATGGGGGCAGGTGAGTTCTGCATACCATTCCCAAAACATGTGCTCAGGGAAGTCTTCCCTTCAGAGGTTTACTTAGATAGAGGGATAAAGAATAGAGAAAGCCTATGTGGTATAGAAGAAAAGTGTTGCAGGAAAAACAAAAGAGTAAGAGTCCTGAAGCAGGGAAATCCTTGGCATATTTCAAGGAATTGAAAGGAAGCTGTGGAAAAGAACAGAGAAAGTGAGTGGAGGGAGATTAGAGGATCACTGTCAGCACATCATAGGAAGGTGCTAGAATGCCTTTCAAGGTTATTGTGTATTAGATTACTTTCTGTTGGCATAACAGAATACCTGCATTCAATTATGCTATAAAGAAGAAAGGTTTATTTAGTTCACAGCACTGGATGTTCGAGAACATGGTGTTGAAATCACCTTGGCTATTACCACATGACTTTATTTTAAAAACATAGTCAAAATTAGCTGTTCAATTGTAAAACCAAAATTCAGCTATAACAAATATCACATTTTAAAATCAACAATACTTACACTAAATGAAAACGATCATTTTTTGGAAAGTCCAATATAATTTTAAAAAGACTTTTAAAAAGAAATCTACTGACACACTCATCAACATTAAAAAACATTATCACATACCACATATTGTGGTTACATGTGCAAATATACAACTTTAAATATTACTTAGCATTATGAAATTTTAAATATGACTTTTGTAAATCTTGTACTAATTAGAAATTGCAAATGCGACCCCCCCCCCAAAAGCAAGAAAATAGGTTAGCCTTGCTGTCAAACAGTATTTTATTATGGTTGAATCTACATATTTTTCTCATGCCAAGGAGAAAAATGTTTGAAATAATTAACTCATATTATTTTTTTTCTTATCTAAGTACTACTGCCCAAATCCTCCCTCTCTTGGAAGATAGCTATCCTCACCACTATGCCACCAGCTCATATAAATCCTCCCTCACTTGAAAACAAAGTTCATTTCCCAAGTCAGAAGCAGTGTAAAGCACAACACCACTTTGCATTTGGGCACAGCTAGCTTTTATTTGCATAGACAATAAGAAAGGAGAAGTAGCCGGGCGTGGTGGCTCGCGCCTGTCATCCCAGCACTCAGGAGGCAGAAACAGGAGGATTGCTGAGTTCGAGGCTTGCCTGGGCTACATAATGAGCTCAGGGCCAGCCTGAACTACGAAGTGAGACCCTGTTTCAAAGAAAGAAAGAAAGAAAAAGAAAGAGAAAGAAAGAAAGAAAGGAAGAAAGCAAGCAAGCAAGCAAGAAAGAAGGAAAGAAAGAAAGAAAGAAAGAAAGAAAGAAAGAAAGAAAGAAAGAAAGAAAGAAAGAAAGAAAGAAAGAAAGAAAGAAAGAAAGAAAGAAAGAAAGAGAAGAGGTAAAAATCCACATCCCAGGACCTGACGGTGACAGAGACACTTGTATTTTTTCATAAACTAAATTTTTATCTGCTTAGTGTATGTGGAGTTCTTTGAAGTGTGGATCCTCGAGAAGAAGCCTCTGTTCCTAACTCTAAGTACATTTCTGATCCAGCATGTCCCACATTGACCAGAGCATATCTCTGCTCCGTCATTCTTGCTCCCCAGAAAACACAGTTCTTTTATTATTTATTTATTATTATTTTATTATTTTTTATTTGTTTTTGAGACAGGGTCTCGCTTTGTAGTTCAGGTTGGCTCTGAGCTCACTATGTAGTCCAGGCAAGCCTTGAACTCAGCAATCCTCCTGTCTCTGCCTCCTGAGTGCTGGGATTAAAGGCGTGAGCCACCACGCCTAGCTAACACAGTTCTTTTATTAAAGAATGAAAGGAAGATGAACCTCGATTTGGAAGCTGAAGGCAGAAGTCACAAAGAGATAATCGAGGTAGGTCACCAGGCTCTCTAGCTGCCCGACTGTGAAATCGTCATAACCACAAAACAAAATCTGGTCTTTTGAATAGCTAGCCATAACTTGAACCTGTGTTTCTCCTACAAGCAGAGTTCCTCACAAAGGTACATTTTCTATGTTTAGAAAAAGTAAGTTAAGATGCTTGGTTTAATAAAAGTTTCTATGCATAAAGGACAACATCAGTAGTTGACTATTTGTCTAATGAAGAAAAGGTGTAATTAAATATTTATTTCCCTTGTTTGAGAGATAAGCTTAGAGACAAAAAGAATGAGAATAGGTAAGAGAAGTTCATTCGAACAGAAAATAAGGCAGGGCTCATGGTGATGACATAAATGGTGACCCACAATACACTATTCCATGATCGGGAATGTGGGGACATTAACATGGAGGCATTCATATCTCTGAGGCTGTTCTAGTAAGAAGCTAGAAATTTGGAAAAAGAATTTGAAGTCAGCAGAAATTTATGGTAAGATGTAACCATGGAAACGTAACTGCTAAAATAATTCCTGAATTGTATGAGAAATATACTTTCCCCATAAGACACAAAATATGATTTCAAGCCATTCTGCTTCTATATTAAAACACAACATAGCTCAGAATTCAGAAGAAACTTAAGATCAAACGATGAGTAATATTTTATTCTTCTTAAAATAATTTTTTTTTGCTTGAAATATGTCCCTGGCCACAAAAATGAAGTCATTTAAGATGTTATGTGTTTCATTCATTCACTCATTCATGTGTGAAATAATAGCAATCAAACCCATGCTAGAGATTTATTATGAAGGAAATCAGTATAAAACTCATACTAAAAGTTGTCATGAAATTACATAAACATAATTCACATACAGATAAGCAATCTCCTTAAAATAAACATATCATAATTCTGAGTAAAAGTTCAACTGTGACAGAGGATTCCTGATGTTCAATTGATATAATACAATTAATTATATACATAGATATTTGTTTTTAAATATAAAAATTAAAATATTTTGAAAAAATGTTAAGAGTCTAGAGTTATTGATCTTTATATATACATGGTTAAAGGCAGAGCTGCCCAGTAAACTATGAACTGACATTAAAAGATCTATGGTTCTTCTGGTTCCAAAAAAAAAGATCACATTCAACAAGAAAAATTAGTGAATTTTGATAATCTGAGCAAAAGTCCCTGGCACAGTGGAAGCACTGCTGGCTCAGTGCCAAAAGTAGGTAGAATCAGCATTCGGGAGGCAGAGACAGGAGGATTTCTGAGTTTGAGGCTTGCCTGGGCTAGTGAGCTCAGGGCCAGCCTGAACTACAAAGCGATACCCTGTCACAAAAAAAAAAAAAAAAAAAAAAAAAAGGTAGTTAGAATCACATTTCTAATGTACTGTGGGTACTAGTTCCCTCCACTGTCCTTATCTGTAAAGTGAGAATGATGAATTGTTTTTTCAGAGAAAGAGGTTTTCATAGTAGCAAATAAAATAGTACATGCCAAAGAATCTAACATAATGCATTAATTTTGTCAAAGATCAAAAAATTGTTTTCTAATAGCCTTTTTTGGAAGTCATATTACAGAAGTCAAGCAATTTAGTTTTTATTTTCCTATACCAGAAGTTTCAAGGAGTATTTTTTGATCTTTTTGATTTAGAAAATAAATTTATTCAGAAATGGTAAACTTTAGAAACAACACTACAATATATAACAATAGTGAGGTTTGAATGTTTAGTATTGTTTAAATGATGTTTTGGGAATCAGGATAATACCTTGTGAAGTGAATCAGTCAGCATCTGGCCTCAAGAAATGGAGGTGTTGCAGTTCCTTACCCTCATCCCACCGCTGTTGTCTTCAGAGCCAGAAACCTAGCAATCCACTAACTTTCTGGGGCCATGCAGCTAAGAAGCTCAGACTACTTTTTCTATGATCATTACTAAACCAGACCATTTGACATGAGACACAAAATGCCCCTGAACATTTTCCTAGAGCAAATCTGCAGCTACAGGCTCCTCTACATACCACAAAGGCAACAAGCCTCACTTTCACCTGCATCCTAAATGATACTCTTTCCCCAAAGCTAAGGAAATGGTTCCTTCAACATTCTTCAGTTTAGACATTTTATGTTCCTCATCAGAAAATCTGTGTCCTCCAAATTTTGAAATCCTTTCTACAGTAGGAGAGAAAGAGGTACAGCTTTCTCCATTTCTTTTCTGGATGATACTAAGCCTACTTATTTCATGATTTTCTACTGGATTGCTTTTCTCTGTCAATACCGATAGTCCTTGATAATTTGCAGACATTTTTTGAGAGATGCACTGTCAGGAATACACATAGCCTACCACAATCTAGGAAGAGAAAGCAGAATGCCAGCACCATACAGAAAGTTTTGCCCTGGGAACTAGGGAATGAAGAGCTTTTGGAATCTCAGGATGAAGTGTCTCCACCTCCATCCAATTCAAGGGCTCCAGACAGGAAAAAAAAAACAACAACAAAAAAAAACAGGGATGGTAGGTACAAAGGCTCCTCCTCTGCTGTATTTATTATTGGATCAAAAACAAAACGTCAAAGTCAAAGACTGAAGATTATTTATGGTTGTTCCAAATTTAAACCATTTTTACAAGATTGGACATAATTCTTTTGCAAATGGCAGATTAATCACAGCAATTAAGAGACAAAACTGAAAAACTATGTAATTTCAGCTGCCTAACCTAATTACTCTTTGAACTTTATTATTAAGAAGATATAACCCATCTCATTTTAAATTATTCACTCACCTCACCTCATGACTTGTATTTTTTTTTTGAAACTGTTTCTCATTTTAATATTCTACCTGCAGCAAAAATTCTAATTTGGAGTCCAAATTTTCCTTTCCTTGATGTCAGGTCATTACTCTTGATTATGTATGGCTGTCTTTTTCACATCAAGGATTTCTTCCAGAGCAAACAGCAGGCCACTTCCTGGTGACAGAGGACAGGTAGCAGTTGTGTCCTTGTTCCACATATTCTTCCATTATCAAATAAAAAATAAAACTTACATTTATCTCATTGCATCCTTATTCAGTTTCCAAATGTTTCTCATTGCCTTTAGAATAAAATCTAATTTTCCCTGCTTGGGATTCAAGGCATACTACTTGTTCTATTTCTTTTTCAAAACATGAATTACATTATTTAATAGAGAGAGAATCTTGACAAATCAGCATTTTTTTGACTTTTTGGCAAGTAATCTTTGCAGATTTTTTAAAAAAATACTTTCATTTTTCTAAGTGCAAAATTTCTTTAGTACAAAATTATAATCATTTATCATAAATGCCTAAATGTCCAAATTGTATTTTTTTTAAAGTTCTAAGAACACAAACAGTAAATAAGAGAAGCACAAACTGCTAAAAGCATTGAGAAGTAGCTGGTTAATATTGTTACTAGAGGAAATGGAAATTGTATTTTCAATAATATGTTTTATATACCTTCTTATATTAGTTAATTTTTAAACAATCTACCATTCTCTATGTACATAATTATTTAACTGACGTTGTATTTATAAATACTTTGCTTAAAATTTCCCCTCTTCTTTTACATATCCTATTCTCTTCTAGGGATTCAATTGGGCAAGTGGAAGTTTATTAGAAGTAACAAGTACGTATGGTTGTCCAGCAGCATTTCAGGGTGTCTTCGTAATTGCTGTACCTGCCTCAGGGCAGACACTCACCACAGTCACTGGGCTAAAATGCACCTTGGAGACAGGAAAGTTGGAAAGCACATGTCTAGGTCATGGTTTATTAAAACTGTACAGCTTTTATATTTTCATTAATAACAACACAGTGATGCATGTAAGTCTTAATCTCCCAAACCATGGTATCCACCATGAGTCTAAAAGCTGCCTTTTTAGATTTACCTCTCAGCTACCGAGCTACTTCTTAGCCCTTTGTTGCAGTTAGTCATGCTTTTATCAAGAAAAAAAAAAAACGTGGTTATTTTTGTATTTCAACTCAACTTTTCCTTATATTCAATCAAGAATTTCAGTGATATATATATAGAACAATCTGCTATTATTATCATTATTATTATTATTATTATTATTATTTTGTTTTTTTGAGATAAGATCTCACTTTGTGAATCAGGATGGCCCTGAATTCACTATGTAGCCCAGGCTAAGCTTGAATTCACAGCAATCTTTCTGCCCTGCCTCCAGAGTGCTGGGACTACAGGCATCAATTACCATGTCTGGCATTGAGAACAATCTATTATTACCAATAATAATAATGGCAATCTATTATTACCATTATTACTTTTTTCAATAATTTTATCTTCATATGTTTTGACTGAATACTACTAGAGCATTTCATTGTGTATTAATGCAATATCATACACTGTCTCTTTTAAAAATATATATGATACCTATTTTTTATCCATTTCATTTAGAAGTAAATTTTAAAAGAGTTAAACTGGATTTTTTTTTTAAGACAGGGTTTCATTTTGTAGTTCTGGCTAGCCCTGAGCTCACTATGTCCCCCAGGCAATCTTAAAATTCAGTAATCTTCCTGCCTCTGCCTCCAGAGTGCTGGTATTATAGGAGTGAACCATCACACCTAGCATTGTGATATGTGGTATTGATTGTTGGTGGGGATGAGTCACTGTTGTATGGGTTGGAACCAGGGACCTTGTGCTTGCTAGGCATGTGCAGGAACCACTGAGATAAATCTATGGCTCTAAAAAATTTTTGCTGCAGTTATATTGTATTTATATACATACTTAACAGTAGAAAACAATAAAACCATTATATTCACTTGGCCTTCTAGGAAGAAGTATTCCTTCTT
>PVIC010057349.1:0-10699 GCA_004025085.1 Thryonomys swinderianus
AAAAATTAACTCACCTATATAATGCTGACTGATTCATGTAATGTGAATTAGTAGAGATATAACGTGAATATGTACTAGTTTCCCATCTAAAAATACAATGAATCAAGTTTCTACATGTTTAATATTTTTTTCTTTTTACATTGTTTATTATGATGCTCATAAACACAGTAGAAGAAAACAAAAAAACAGGAAATAAACTTTATTTTCTTGTGTTTCTCATCTAAGTATTTTTAAACTAGGAATGTTGTATGTATGCATGTTGAACACATGGATTTATATTATACTTCCTTCTGTATTTTATCTTTAATTTCTAGTTAAAAGTTTGTAAAGATTAGAGGATATTAAACAGGTGCTATTTTAAATTGCCTTCATAATTTATTTATGGAGATATAAACCCTGAAATACATATTTCCAGTCATATAAAGTTCAGAAGTAAATGCTTTGCCTTATTCAGAGGACCCAGTTAAGAAGCTGGTAAAAACTGCTTAGGACAAGAAGAATGTAATTGTGTCTTAAGGTTTTGGTTCACTAAAATCCAAAACATTATTAGTTTTAGTATTTGTTAGGATTCACTGAAGCATAGTGTACTTACTTTACTAAAGATATAGATATAGATATAGATTTTTTTTTTTTTTTTGGTATGGAATGGAAGACTGTAAAGGTTAAGGTTCAATCCGGGTGAGGTCAGGAAAGAGCTTCCATTTTTAGCTTCAGGCAAACTTTAGCCTTTGAAGATCAGTGAGAAGTAACTATGACAAGATACAGTCATCTGGTGGCAGGAAATTACAGGACAGCTTTTTGAATTACAGAGAAAGTTTTTGAGGACTTCAGCAGTGAAATTGAAAAGCTGAACAAATAGCAATGGTTTTAGCCAACTTGACTGAGTGATCTTGTGTCAGGCACAGGACTAAGTATTTCATATGAGATCTTTCAATTTTCACAGCAGTTTTCTGAAGTAGTCTGTGCTTAACTCTGCTTCACAGATGAGGAAACCTAGAGTTAACAAGTGGGTGAGCCGGGAGAGGAGCCCCTGTAGTTCTGTCTCTAAAGCCTGGTTTTCAGCCAAAATGCTAGGCAGGGTCCTAACAATGTAGTAAAGATCATAATAGATGACACTATTTGCTAGTGCCAGGTACTTTACAATTTTTTTAATAGTCACATAAGTCTATTATATGTTTATATATCTGTAGATTATAATTTTTCTCAGAAGAAACTATGGTCTCAATTACTTAGGATTTTTTTTTTTTTTTTGTGAGACAGGGTCTCGCTTTGTAGTTTGGACTGGCTCTGGGCTCACTATGTAGCCTAGGCAAGCTTCGAACTCAGCAATCCTCCTGCCTCTGCTTCCTGAGTGCTGGGATGACAGGCATGAGCCACCACGCCCGGCTAGGATGGTTTTTTTTTTTAATCATAATTATAAATTAACACAATTTTAGAGGTTTAAAACAATTTATTCATTTACAATTTCCAAGGTCAGAAGTTATAAAATCACATCAGCAGGGCTGTGTTCCTCAGTCTCAGCCGTTACGTTTTTTTTTTTTTTTTTTTTTTTTTTTTTTTTTTTTTTTTTTTTTTTGAGTTAGGGTCTCACTTTGTAGTTCAGGCTGCCCTGAGCTCACTGTGTAGACCAGGCAAGCCTTGAACTCAGCAATCCCTCCTGTTTCTGCCTCCCAGGTGCTGGGATGACAGGTGTGAGCCACCATGCCTGGCACTGTGGGGTGTGGTACTGATTGCTGGTGAGTGTGAGTCGCCATGACCGGTATTGTATGTGGTTACGGGATCAAACTCAGGACCTTGCGCTTGCGAGGCAGGTGCTGGAACCACTGAGCTAAATCTCTGGCCTGTTATAGTTTTTTTTTTTAATTGAATTCTTTATTGGTACAATTTATGTACAGCTCACAATCACACTCCACATTGGGGAATTTATACCAGTACATGACACAGTTAAGTCTCATTTTTTAAATGATTTTTTTTCTTCTGAGACAGGGTCTCACTATGTAGTCACTATGTAGCTCAGGCTGCCCTTGAACTCACAGTAATCCTCCTGCCTCAACTCCTGAGTGCTGGGATTATGGGCTGTGCCACTATATCCAGCTCAACCTTACACTTTTGTCCTTGACTCTTAACTTTCCTATCTTTCTCTTCCAAAAACCTTAATAATTAGAGTGGATTTACCCAGATAATTCAAGATAATGTCCCCATTATGCTTTCAAATGGGAATAGGGACAAAGAGAGAGGGGCGGGAGGGGAGGCAAAGGAAATGGAAAAAAAAATAATGGAAGAAAAGAAAATGGAAATAGACCTTTTTGCAAATTGAGAGGGGACCAAATTGGAAGAAGCAGGAATGGATGGTAAAGGGTAAAGGCCATAGCAAGAAATAAGATATGTTATGTATGTGTATCAATTCTCCACAATAAGTCTAATAATTATGTACTGCAATCATGTAGTATTTACAAATAAATTAATAAAAAATAAAATGGTCTTCAAAGCCCCATGTGTTTGGAAGGTGATCGAAATCTGAGGGTGCTCACTGGGTTATGACTGAGCGAGTGTACCCCACTCCCTGGCTCCTGCCTTCCCTCTCTTGTTTCCTAGCTGCCATAATGTGGACCATTTTCCTCCACAGACACTGCCACCATGCCTCTCCTGCTTTAGAGATGGCTGACCATGGACTGAATCTTCTAGAAACTGTGATCGAAAGATGCCTCTTTCTTTAATTTATGGGTGTTAAATGATGAAGAAAGTAATTGAGATATGTCTACATCTCAAAATCGTTAACTCCATCATGTTTGTGAAAAGTCATTTTGCTGTAAGGGGTGACACATTCACAAATCCCATGGGTAGAGTATTATTTAGATTAAAACAGTACCCCAATAATTTTCTGCATGTCTTAGAACTAGTGAGAATTCCAGAAGACATTTGTAGGTATTTTTGAGTCTGAAGTTCGTACTATTTCTGCTTCACCACTGAAGTGATGATTTGAAACAACTTGAAAATGATCCTATCATTTAAAGAGACACTTCTTGAGATTATAAAAAAGCCAGAAGCTCTGGTAGATACTAGAAAGCTATGAAGTGTTTCATGAGTTTGAGTTATTTTTTTTGTCAGATTGAATAAGGTTCTTCTATAGCCTTTTAAAAATCTTGAATGGATGTTGAATTTCATTAAGGTTTTTTTCTACATGTTTTGAAATAAACATATCCTTGTTTCTATTTATGTGATGCATATGTTAAATCATACTTGAACCTTTCGAATAAATCCTACTTTGTCCTAATGTAGAATCTTTTTAGTAGGGTGTTGCATTTATTTATTTATTTATTTATTTATTTATTTATTTATTTATTTATTTAGAGACAGGGTCTCGCTTTGTAGTTCAGGCTGGCTCTGAGCTCACTATGAAGCCCAGGCAAGCCTCGAACTCAGCAGTCCTCCTGCGTCTGCCTCCCGAGTGGTGGGATTACAGGCGTGAGCCACCATACCCGGCACTGTGGTATGTGGTATTGATTGCTGGTGGGCGTGAGTCACTGCACCCATCATTGTATATGGTTACCAGGGATGGAACTCAGGTCCTTGCACTTGCGAGGCAGGCGCCAGAACCACTGAGCTAACCCTCCGGCCCTGCATTTTATTTTTTAACCAGTATCTTGTTAAGGCTTTTTTTTTTCTTTCTTTCTTTTTTTAAAGACAGGGTCTTGCTTTATAGTTCAGGCTGGCCCTGAGCTCACTATGTAGCCCAGGCAAGCCTCTAACTCAGCAATCCTCCTGTCTCTGCCTCCCCGAGTGCTGAGATTACAGGTGTGAGCCCCCACACCTGGCACTGTGGTATGTGGTACTGATTGCTGGTGGATGTGTGTCACCATACCCGGTATTGTTGTATGTGATTACTGGAATTGAACCAGGGACCTTGTGCTTGCTAGGCAGGCACCGGAACCACTGGGCTAAATTTCCAGCCCTTGTTAAGGTTTTTTAATGTTTGTTCATGAAGAAGATTGACCTGTAGTTTTCTTTTTTAGTTGCATCTTTGTCTGATTTTGGAACCAGAGTATTACAACTTCATGAGAGACCCTGTGCCACAATCACCTAACTAAGCTTTTGCCAAATTCTAACTCACAGAAAAAGAGATAATATGTGTTTGTTATTTTAATAAGTTGACATAGTAACACAATGACAGATAATAAATGTAAGAAGCTATAAAGGAATTAAAAGTTCCTGAATGATTAGGGAGGCCTGGGCTATCCATTTCTTGAATATTAAGGTGTCTTTTTGTCAGAATTACAAGATCTTTGTAGTACTTGATTAACTTTTTATTGACATCTTTGTGCTGCTGGATCCAAGGCTATCACCAGACAAGCAGAGCCCCCGCTTTGGCTTCTTGAGAGAGTTCATATGGAGAGGTATATTACACCAGCACTGCATACCCCAGAAATACCTACTACTAGGTACCTGGGATACTTGCTTATATACAGGAATTCATTAAAGTTTATCAAAAATCAAACATGTTCCATGCTCATGTAAAGACAAACGGATTGCATATTTTTTCTTAGGTTTGGAAGACTTTATAGCAGTAGATTCCTTTGTGAACTAAGCTCTATCACAATGGATGGTTTTTGAATATTTGATCAGACTTATGACTTAAAAAATATCCCACTCCTTTAGTCTTTCTCTAAATAGATCATTTGGAGAGGGTGAATTGTCATAGCCTTTAGAAAAGTTATTTGCCAGTTTGTTAAATACCATATCCCCATTCTCTTTCTCTGAGAATTGTTTGTAAAGTTCAGCCCTACTAAATAATTCAGTTTCCATTATCCTCTAGTCAGGCTCCTCCCTTTTGCTAATTTCTGAGACATTCCACTCACCTATTCTTGTTTTATCTTCTTTGTTTACCTTTTTGAAATCATTAGTATAATAATTGTGATGAAAGTAAGATTAATAACTAAGGCTCTGGTGTTTTGTGTTTAAATCAAGAATGAGTATTTAAATATAGCTGCGTTAGGATGAGAGATTGGGCCATGTGGCAGTCTGGCAGTACAACCTTCATAGGATATTTGAGGCTGACTATACACAAGATCAAAAGATACCAGGTGTGGTGGCTCACGTATGTAATCCCAGCACTCAGGAGGCAGAGGCAGGAGGATTGCTGTGAGTTTGAGTCTTGCCTGGGCTACATAGTGAGCTCAGGGCCAGCCTAAACTACAAAACAAGACACTGCCTAAAGAAAACCAAAAAACAAAACAAAACAAAAGAAAAAAAAAACAGAAAAAGAGGCTCTAACAATGAGATTTGGCAAACCTTTTCAAGGAGGAAAGGAAAGAAGAAGTTTATTTAAAAACATTATAAATATGAATTAATATCTATTATTGAACTATTAAAATAGATTTACAGTAATACCACATGATTATAAATTATGTCTCATTTCTTCTACTGTTTCTCTGTAAGACTTAAGATGATAACTATTGACACAGAAAAAGAAAATTAGAGATTTATATAATTCATTTGTTAGGTAATTGGTCAGTGGAAAAATCATTTGTTAATTCTAGTATTTTAAATATTGTACTTAAATTATGTGGAAATCAAGTTTCATTACTGAAAGTTTACTAGTCACGGTTTAAAGTTGAAAATTTTGGTCTGATAGGTAATGTGAAATATCTTTGGGTAGCGCTGGTTGACTCTGTCAAGTGGGGAAGTTTCTGGCATATGCCCATCACCACTCTATGGGCTATAAATTCAACTTATGAGGGATAAGACTCCAGAGGTATCTCAGCCATATTAAGACAAAAACATCAGAGAAATCCAAATGAGGGATGTTTGCAAAACACCTGATAAGTGCTCTCAAATCTGTCTAGATCCTTAAACACAAGGAAACTTTTAATAGAACGGATCAATGCTGGTCCATTAATTTCAAGAGCTGTATTAGTGTAGATGTTAATAGTAGAGTAAATCAAATGTGGAAATAAGGCATAATATCTTCAGATTTTTCTATAAGTCTAAGACTATTCTAAATTTATTTTTTAAATTGTTGGAAAAGGGACCGATGAACCTAGATATCAACCCCTGACTCCGTCAACGTGGTCCCACAGTGATAAGGCTAAGCTGGAGGAATATGGTAATTTACTGTAGCTAGAGTTATTTTGGAAAGAGAAAAAGTTGTGTGTGAGCAGAGATGCTGATAGAGAAACTGAATAAAGTAGTTCTGAGTGTATGTCTTGATAATTTTTGTTTTCACTGGGTCAAAATATCCAACACTTCCCAGTTAAAGGACGGATTTATTTGGCCTGCAGTTCATAGAGGTTTCAGTTCATAGCCTGCTGCCTCCCAGGCAGGACAGGATGGCGAAGGAGAAACCCCTCACTGGGTGACAGTGGGAAGGAGTGGGGGAGAGGGAAAGAGAGAGGGAGGGACACGGAGAGGGAGAGGGAGAGAGAGGAGAGAGTGAGGAAGGAGAGAGAGGAGAGAGAGAGAGGGGAGAGGAGAGAGAGGGAGGAGAGAAGGTGAGAGACGTTTCAAGGCCAGTAGTAAATGAGTGATGAGTGTCACAATCCCATGATCAAATCATTTCCCCAAAGCTCCACCTATGACTGCAAAGGGTTTCAGGGGGCATCCAGATGCCAACTCTAACAATATATAATTTAATAGATGCTCGTTTCTGCCTCATCTACACACTTCACATCATGTCTGTGAGATTGCCTTCTGACTTTATAAAGAGTTCTTTTATTTTTCCACTCCAATTCACTTGCTTTCTCATATGTTCTCAACATACCAGTACCCCTGATGCTCAACATGACATGGGTGCAAAGAAGTGTTTGAGATACTTATCTCAAGGGAGCTCAAATACCACCAGGAGATAATTTGATAGAAACTTTGGAAGATAAAGATGAAAAAATTCTAAAAAAGCAGAAAAGCTAAAATGATGGATAATTCAACAGATACTAGACTACTTAGAGTTCCCAAAAGAGAGCACAAAGAAAATGAGATAGAGAAGATTATCAAATAAAAAGACAAGGTGATTTTTAGCATTGTAACTTGCAATTAAAGATGGCACTGAGTTTCCAGAACAATGAATGGAGGTATATCTCTAGACATATCATTGTGAAAAGTCAAATTACTAAAGAGTCTGAAATTCTTCTTGTGAAAAAATGTGACATAACAAAGAGTGACAGGTCTGATATTACATGTTCCATCAAGTGCGTTGAATGTTAGAAGACAGTGAAGAAATAACTCTAAAAGTCTAATGAGTAATGTCAAAAGACTCATAAGGTATTCCCTGTGCACTTGCAGAGGAAGTTTTTTAAGGTGGGAGTGTGTCCTAATGAAGATGAACATTGAAACAGAAAAACAGTCTTGGCTTCTTGAAAATAAGGAAACCAATCTGTCTCTGGAAGAGCAAAGGGAATCTCCACAACTACAGTCACACAGGAGGCTTCAAGTGCAATAGGTTGTCCACTTCCTCGAGCAGATAAAAGGGACACCGAAGGGAGTGTGGAGAGTTTCTGTATATACGGTTCTAACTTTAGTCTCATCAAAATTTACTGTTTCTCCCTTCTAAGTGATGTTTATGTTTCCAAGTAAGGAGATACACACATTTTTATTAGCTATTGTGGCACCATGTTATTAATGTAAGGCACCAACTCATCCAAATAAGGGAAATATCATAACACCTAATCTGCTGCATATCTTAAACACGTTTGTGTTCTCTAAAATTGAGGACTGAATTGTGGAAATGAGAGATTAAGAATTATTGAAGAACTTATTGAAAGCTAGCTTCAGTCTAAAAGAAATAGAGGGGGTCCAAAAAATGAGTGGCTGACCCATTCCACTTCTCAAAGGTGTTTTATGGGGCAAAGCCACAAGATGAGGCAGGTACAAAGTGGAACGAAAGTAAGATCCAATGGGAAATCATAAGGTAGGACAAAACCATAGTCAACCAATATAATTGCAAGTGCAGTGAGTCGCCCAGGTGATATTGATTAAATGGAGATCAAATGCTGAAGCTAGTCACCTACCAAGCTTATGTGGATTTTCTGGAAGGAATGAACTAGCTTGGGATGTTTTAGTTCTCAGATGGGGTCCCTCATGTCTGGTTAGAATATCAGTCACTTCTATATATCCTTAGGGAAAGTATCAGAAGGAAGCAGTTTCTCTCTTTTTACATCGCTGATCGTCCGTGTATGTGTTTCAGTTGTCTTCTATATTGACTCTGGGAGGGGCTGACCTTGCCTAACTGTTTTATTATATCTTCTAAGGCTCAATGTCTTATACATTTTAATTACTTTAGCTGTCTATAGTAATATGATATTAACCTGTAATGTTTAGTGTCATGTCTCATAGACTCAAAAATCTATCATATTTCAAAGAGTGTATGTGTAATTCCTTATTGGACAGTTTACTAAGTTAGACTTATTGCTGCTCTACTCCCTCTACTGAAGTGAAAATTCAAATCTCAGTTTAATTTGTTTACTTTTGCAAGATGTTTTGAACCTACTCTGCCCATTCATGGCTAAGGGGTCAGCCAAGTTTTGGGAAAAGCTTGTAGTATAATTTATGGCTTATAGTTAGTCTCTTGTTCTGTACTCTCTGGAATTCTTCCATAAATTTCCAACATGTTCTCCTGGACTCTGTCCTTTGATTTTTCAGGACAGAAAGATAAATTTAAATCTACTGTGTTTTTTTCCAAGTTTCACCTCTCTTCCCAATTCTGCCTGATGTGTTCTTGCTATAACATCTCCCAGTAGTTGATTTTAAATTTTGTCAAAATTTTGTAGGCGCTATAGTCAGGAATTTTGGTCAGCTAGAATCTTACTCTCTCATACTATAAAAGCTGAGCTTCCAGGAGGTTGCTAAGAATAACAAATGGTATGAATAATGAACCTCTTTTATCTCTTGCTTAGTTACCTTTTCTTAGGTCCCAACAGCACATTTAGCTATAAACTCATCAGATGACTAATCCTATAGCATTTCCTGTCAAACTTAGCGTACAGCAGTCTTTTTTTTTTTTTTTTTTTTTTGCTTTTTGAGACAGGGTCTAGCTTTGTAGTTCAGGCTGGCCCTGAGCTCACTATGGTGCCCAGGCAAGCCGCCGCGAACTCATCAATCCTCCTGTCTCTGCTTCCTGAGTGCTGGGATTACAGGCGTGAGCCACCACGCCCGGCATTGTGGTATGCGGTTGATTGTTGGTGGGCGTGTCTCCACGCCCAGCATGTGGTTACCAGGGATCGAACTCAGTTCCTTGCCCTTGCGAGGCAGGCGCCGGAACCACTGAGCTAACCCTCCGGCTCAACGTACAGCAGTCTTGGGTTGCTTCTCCATCTGTGTCTCCAAACCTTTCCAAACTTTCCCCACAAACCCCTTCCATAGTTACAGCAATAGCCCTACTCTAGGTATCGTGCTGGGTAATACTCAGCTCCTACAATTTAGAGGGAAGGTTAATCTTTGGCTCACAGTTTGTAGAAGTTTTAGTCATATTCAGTTGTCTCCAAGGTGTGGTGGCATCACAGAAGAAGCTGTGGCATGGCAGCTGGGAAGCAGAGAGGCAGAGAGAGATCTAGGGAGGAGGTCGAGAGGTTTGGGATACACCCCAGTGACCCACTGCCTGAACAAGTCTTCACCTGCCCAACACCACCTTTAGCTATCAACTCATCAGTGGAATAATCCATAAGCATCATGCCCTTATGATCCAGTCACCTCCATGAAACCCACTTATAAGTACCTGAGACTCTGGGCAGATGGTAAGAAATAAACCATAACTTTTTGTTTTTTTACTCATACATTTTATTTTAACTTCAAACTTATTTTTATTTCATCATTCTTTTTTTTTTTTTTTTTCTTTTTGAGATAGGGTCCCGCTTTGTAGTTCAGGCTGGCTCTGAGCTCATATGTAGCCCAGGCAAACCTTGAACTCAACAATCCTCCTGCCTCTGCCTCCCGAGTGCTGGGATTACAGGTGTGAAACACCATGCCCGGCTTTATTTTATCATTCTGTTAAACCAACTGTTCCAAGTTATGAACACTTGTTGATACCCATGAATTCTGTAGTATGAGTCAACTTTCACTTATTTGTTTGTCTTACATTGTGTCCCCAGCTAAAGACAAGATTGCCCACTAGATAAGGCAAGTGCCAAGTCCCGGAATAAAAGTGCAGGTTGAATAAAGGAAATATCTATATGTTTATTCCTATTAGCACAATTCATACCATATGTTGATAATATGATCCATCACAACCAATTTGCCACTGATAAATGACTTCTCATGCAGATAATGTGTACTCAAATCTGAACGTGAAGCTCAGATGAGGTTACCTACCTTGCTTTTAGATTCTGAGACATGTTTACTCTATTAGGTTTAGTTACACAGTTGCATCAGCCATAGTTACTAAGATGTGCTCATGCAGAGTAAAGCAGAGGGAAAGGGCATCAAAAAAGGAAATTTGGGGCCAGAAATTTAGCTCAGTGGTTCCAGTGCCTGCCTCGCAAGCACAAGGTCCTGAGTTCAATCCCAGTAACCACATACAATGCTGGGTGTGATGACTCACGCCCACCAGCCATCAATACCACATACCACAGTGCCGGGTGTGGTGGCTCACGCCTGTAATCCCAGCACTCGGGAGGCAGAGGCAGGAGGATTGCTAAATTTGAGGCTTGCCTGGGCTACATAGTGAGCTCAGGGCCAGTCTGAACCACAAAGCAAGACCCTGTCTCAAAAAAAA
>PVIC010057350.1:0-10695 GCA_004025085.1 Thryonomys swinderianus
CACGGAAGACAGCATAGCGCAGAAGTTAATCTCCAAAAACAACAATCATTTTATGTACAATGATATTATAGGATTTTACTGAAAATACAAATCCTAAGGGAGAGTACAGTATATCTTCTCTTTATTGTTGACTTATGAGTAATGACTTATGACAACTAACTTTGAATAGCATTTATTATATGCATAATAATAATCTAAGAGCTATGCATATAATTGCATTTGGTTTTCACAATGATTTGAATAATATACAATACACTATATCCAGATAGAAGAAAGAGTAATTCAGGCACTCACTAGTTTGTATTTTCATCTGAAACAAGAATTATTGATATTCATTTTTGTGTCTTACTTCTCTGCAGTGTTCAATAGTGTTATTTTACATCCAAAAGAGAATTATAATAATGAATACAAATAAATATTCATAGGCAGGAGAAACTATGATGGCACACTAATCATTTCTAAGAAAACAGAAGTAAAAAGTATTAAGATATGTTATGTACATACACCAACTTCCCCCAAGGTAATCATTTATAATAAAAACATGTACTAATAAAACTTTTAAAAAGACAAAACAAATAACAACAATGAGAACAAAGAAATTGGAGCATTATGCTCTAAATAAAACACAAAATTTATCATCATAAACAGTATTCTTTGTTGACTGAGTTTGAACTGGAGCTTCTAAGGTAAAAATATCTGATGCTTTACAAATCTTACACTTTTTTTTTTATTACCAAGGACTTGTTTCCGGAATGAAACTTTGGAGAACTCCAGAGCAAATATTTGATGAACAAAATACAAAAATTATCGTGCTAACTTTTCAAATAGTTCACACGTGAAATGCTATATTCAGCTTAATTGGTAGAGCCATAGCAAATTATAAACTTTTAAATACTGCTTAAAGATATTTCAATTTTAATGATCAGTTGCAATATTTGCGGTGAACAGGCTTTTCTTTCCTATATATGATAATACACCTTAGTGCCTTTAATTTATCTCTAAAAGATACATACTGAATTATAGAATGGTGACTATCATTGGTTGTTTCCATTGTTAGCAGCAAACATGACAATTAACTGAAGGTTAGAATTGGCAAGAGCCTGGAGAATGGCCTTTTGAATTTCTTTTGGACCCTTTTCTTTCTAGCAGGGTATGAAGACCTCTAAAGGAAATCAAAATGAACAGTATGTACAGCCTGAGGGCTCCCTGGTATCCCTCCTGGCCAGATCTCCTTGACTGCATTCTACTGTATTTGTTCATCAAAATGTCGCTTTAGTCTGAACAACTTTGCATTATTTGCTGGTAATTCAGAGGTGGGGGTTTGACTATTTGGAAAGTAGCCATGTAACAGCAGAAAAGAGTTGTTGTGACATTTTTTTCTGAAGGAATACATAAGAAATAAAGCCATATCTATGCTTGAAAGGAGTATTTTATAGAGTACTCATGATATCCAGTGGAACACAAAATCTTTTGTTCTGAATTCTGCTTGCTTAACTTCCAAGCAAGCCCCCCCCCTGTTTACTTCCTTACAATTTCTGAGACAATCTCCAATTAATCTGACAATGCATGAGAATCAAAGGATGTTAGATAGTGTTCCACTTTGTTTTGTTTTTCTCCACTTCAAGATCTAAAATTTAGCAATTACAAATTTCTATTCAAATGTGTACAGCATTAGATATACAATCTTTCAATATGGATATTCTTTATATCAGATTTATAAACCTTGTCAAGATCAAACAAAATGTAAATGTACAATATTTAGTAATTTTACAACTGTGTTAGAATGTAATTTAGTAGGGTAAAAATAACAAAACTACTTATAAAATAGTCAATTTAACACTTTAAGATAAATTTTTCAGTGTGAAATTGTTTTAGAAAATACCTAGGACTCTCATAATGCTAATCAAATGCCTACTATTATGGTCTCCAAAGCTACACAAGAGGTGACTCTGCCTATATTTAGAAATAACATTAGTTCCCAGACATCTCGTATGTAATTTACAGGGTGAGAACTTGCCCAGTTTTGTCAATATCACATTGCTAGAGCAAAAACATTCACGCTTTAAAATATAGACAGTTTATAAGGATCTATGTCATACCTAAATCACCGTCTCCCCATGGCACTTCGAGCCAGCCACTGTTGAGGTAAATCCGACTCATATCTTTTCTTTTAATCAACATAAAACGTCACTTGTCCTTTGCTACTTCTGTCCAGCCATTTTAAGGTGCTCTGAGCTCCTTGTAACATGATCATTCACTCCGAAAAGAAAAACAGCTTCTGAAAATTTGATTTATTTTCAAAATTTCCCTTCCTGTTGATTGGTCCTGAGACACAATTCATGCTAATTATTTATTTTTATTCTTACAGTATATACCCTGGAATGGAATTAAAGTTTTGTGATTCGACTTCTGTCCGTGGCTGTGCTGAAATTGGCTCACGAGCTGGAGAGCTTTTGCCTGTCCCCAGCCTTAGCACCGTCAGCAGAAGTGAGAAGGAGCTAAGTTCGATGTGCTACTGGGGGTCTCGGGGTTTGGTCACACCCATTTTTATGTAGTGTTGCTAAAATAGGAAAGAACTACACTTATCTCAAATGAGGAATTATGAAGAGATGAGAAGCAGTGACATTTTCACATAAAATTTTCATTTCACTGAAAAGTGTTTGATTAATATTAAAAATGTTCATAAAACATTACATGAACCGACCTCTTCACTGTGGAGGGAACTTTATCATGAAGCCTATACAACGTTAATTCAGGACCCTGGATTCTCATGATACCTCCTTACCTACTAACTGCAATACCTTATTTTTCTTAAACAAAAACAAACGTGTACTGTAAAAGCTTCAGGCCAGGCAACTGTTGGTTCATCCCTATTCTACAAGTTTACAAACAAATTAAGTCAGTAGTCGTTGGCTTCCACTTCCTGCTTTCAGACAGGCTGATGGGGGCCACAGAAATCCTTGGGGATGAGGCTAAGAAGGGGAGAAGAACACGTCAAAAGCAGAGCTTCGAGGACCAAGATCACCCTTGTGTGCCTGTCCCCGTCACTTCCGAACACTGCCTCAAGGTACGTGACTCCACATCCGGAAGGGCCGGATGTAGTCGCCTTGGTTTCTCTGGGAAGACGCGCTGCATTGACACATACAGTGCAACCTACTTCAGTGGGTTTGTTCATCTTCAAGGAGCCTTTCATTACACCACAATCAGATAATATAAGGGGTAAGACAGAAGGAAAAAAGTAAAGAGCAACTGTGATTTAACTCAAGAAACAAATTAAATGCCAGGCATGGTGGCTCACGCCTGTAATCCCAGCACTCGGGAGGCAGAGGCAAGAGGATTGCTGAGTTCGAGGCTTGCCTGGGCTACATAGTGAGCTCAGGGCCAGCCTGAACTACAAAGTGAGAGCCTGTCTCCAAAAAAAAGTATAATATTAATGTTTATTATAATATGCTTTTTCTCAATAATATTCAAAATTCAGAGAGATCCTTTTCAAATATTACGGTTCTTGGAAAATCGCTTGGTCCCACCAATTAACTGTCATGAACATTGGTGTGGTGAGCAGAGGATGCTAACTTGATAACATCTGAGGTAGATCTGAGATCTAATTCTACAGTCCATACTTCTCAGCTACAACATTTTTGGCATTTAGCCAAACTCACTTTTCTCTGTAAAGGCAAAGATAATCCCTCCTACTCATAAGACTATAGTTTTTATAAAAATATGACTTATTGGACCAGAGATTTAGCTCAGTAGTTCCAGCGCCTGACTCACAAGTGCAAGGTCCTGAGTTCAATTCCCGGTAACCACATACAATGCTGGCCATGGAGACTCACACCCACCAGCCATCAATACTACATACCACAATGCAGGGCATGGTGGCTCACGCCTGTAATCCCAGCACTCAGGAGGCAGAGACAGGAGGATTGCTGAGTTCGAGGCTTGCCTGGGCTACATAGTGAACTCAGGTCCAGCCTGAACTACAAAGCGAGACCCTGTCTCAATAAATAAATATGACTTATCATCATACTAAACACATTTAAAAACCACAAATGCAAACAAATTCCATTTAAACAATTACTTTCATAGGTATTCCCCATGAGCTTTGTTTTTAAGAGTAGGACAATATTTATTGAGACAAAGATAGCTTCTGTCTAAGACAGAGAAGGGGAAGGAGAAAGTGGGTTGGCTCTACATGAGCGTATATATCTTATAAACAGAAGAAAGAATAACTTATTCAGGAGTATTGAGCTTTATTCCATCTCATTCCTCTTGCCCATGGACTGGAGGAGCTACACATAGACAGGCAATGCCAACCTTTCAAGACAGTTATCACACCTGCATATAACTCTACAGTCTGTGGCTCCTACTTTGACGTTTCCCACCAATTCCAGGCCAGCCACTTTAAAATGTACTTGAGAGTACTCACGTAGATATTTTGCTGATTTCTCAATGCATTTCTAAAAGCAAACTCATTTTTCTCTTACAATTGACTATTTTTGCTTATTTGTTCACTTAAAGTATTACCATTCCCTCTGGCAATAATATGATCTTAAATTTAAATGTACTAATTTTCCAGGAAGCTTCCTATCCATTCATTCACTGTGTATCTCTTTGAAAGGAGACAATTACCAATAGCCAGGAAATCCCTTTTCCTCCCTCCCTCAGCCTTTCTTCTTTATCCTAAATTCAGTCCTTGCAGCTACATATGCTTGGCCTTCAGGAGATCTTTTCTAATGAATATAAATATTAACAACAGTAGAAATGTTATCAACATGTTGATTATCCTGATTTTATTTTATATAGATAAGTTAGTTAGAGAATAATATGACAGTTAGGCAGGACTAACTGGGCCCTCAGAACAGAAAACAACTGGGATACATTTAATTGAAAAATCAGGATTCAAAAAGGAAGATCTACTACACCCACATTCTTCTCCAGAGATGAACAGCAGTGATTGATAGACACATAGGCTTGCTACATGGCTAATTTGCACTTCTGATCCTCAATTAATCAATATTACCTCATTTAATCAATATTACCTTACTTTTTAATCTTACTGGTTTCTCACAATTTTGTCCCCTTTCATGATTTCCCATTGGATCAATATTCCCTAAGAGGTTATAATTGTACTCTTACTAGTTGACTGTAATTTTGTACCACTGACCTTGTAGCTTTGCTGAATATAATACTTCAGAGAACCAGGGGCGGGGGACAACCCTCTTCCTGGTCCACTCTCTGTCTCTCTTACAAGTTATCTTTCTCTCGATAAATTCTTCCTATTCTTAATCCCCATTGTTCCTAAAATGCAATCTTTGATTTCAGAGAACATAAACTGGGCATTTCAGATATCTAGGAGATTGTGAGGTATAATATTTTCCTTACATTATTTGAATTATTTCTCTTATTTGGGTTACTTGGTGTCAGATATCAATTTTATATCTCCAGATAAGCTCTTTTCTTTCAATTCAACACTCTTGTTTCTAGTTGGATACTTACCTTCTCCGCTTGGATATCTAAGTATAATTCAATCTAACATATTCAAATTGAATTCTTAGTTTGATTTTACTGATATAGTTATCAGCAAATGGCAACCTTACTCATCCAGGTGTTTTAAGGTCAAATATTACATTTCATAGTCCTTAATATTCTCTGTTTTCCACATTATGTAGTCTGTCTCCAATAATCTTCTCATATTTACCATTCAAATGATCCAAACTTTGAGTGGATCTCACCTTCCACTGCTACTACCTTAGTCCATGCCAGCATTATTTTCATGTAACTTTTTATAATCTGCTCCAAAGTGGTCCATGTGTCTCCATCTGTGACCTTTCAGCATTTCATCCTAAGTGTTCAGGAGTCAGAGCAATTTTCTTAAAGTCAAAATATCCTCACTGGCTTCCCCTTCTCATCAGAATATAACCCAGTCTTTGCCATGACCTGCAAGTATATATGGTCTGCTTCTGTTCAATTTGATCATAACCTCCCAAGTTGATTCCTGACACCAGTTCCTACCCATCATTCTTCCCTACATACTACTGCTAGATTAAAAGTCCAGAGACACCTGGAGTCCCAGATTGCCCAAACAATGCCACTTAGAGAATCTGGAAAAGGTTCCCCTTTTCTTTGACAGGCAGGTGCCTATCCTCTGCACCCTTGTTACTTATAAGTTTAAAATCTTTAATGCTTCCCCACTGAGTACAGTCTAACATTCTTATCTTGGAGTTAAATACCTATGGTCCTCTTTTATTTTCTAATACTAACTTCATAAACACCTTTCTTAAGCTAAATTTTTTTGCATATTTCTCCAAACATTTTTTTTTCTCCTTTCAAACAGTATCTTTGTACTTTTCTCTTATGTTGGGAAGTAATTTTAGACGATTTTGTTGTCATTGTTTTCCATGCTGAGCTTACAGGATCTTATGAAATCTCAAAAGCAGTTACTTGAAAGTTTCTTGTAAGGAAAAAGAGAGGCTCTGTGTCCCTTAATACATTAACAGAGTAAAAAGAGAGAGAAGAAAATAAAGAGAAAGGATGGAAAGCATGAGAGAGAAGAGCAATAGGAAGAAACAGAGATACAAAGACAAAAAGTAGAGCCATGAAGACAGAGACAGAAAACAATGGAGACAGAATCGTTGAATTGGCTCCCAGGCACGGTCTCTAGATTCAAGGCAGGCTTACAGCCTTGAGAGGTAAAAGGACCTCAAGCAACAAAATGATCACTGACTGATTTCCTCACATTCAGGAGTCGCATTCCTTAAATCTGGCATGATTTCAACAAATTGATTGATATTCAAAGGATAAAGTGGATTTAGCCAGTAGATTTATTAGCAAGAAACAAAAGGAATGAAGTCCAGGTGAGCTCCCTAATGCACCAGCAACAAAGCTGTATGATACAGTATTTTCTGTTTTTACCTTAAAATTCATTGAATATTGAAGGGTCTGTTAAGCTGTAATTTATAATTTATAATTGATCAAATAAATAAAGAATTACTTTTAAAATGAAAAGAACTATAGAATTCCAATTTCTACAGCATGATGTAGGAAGAACATAACAGTATGCATATTTTGAAATAGTAAAATATAATACAGCAATAATAACTTTTTTATTTTTTGAGACAGGGTCTCGCTTTGTAGTTCAGGCTGGCCCTGAGCTCACTATGTAGCCCAGGCAAGCCTCGAACTCAGCAATCCTCCTGTCTCTGCCTCCCGAGTGCTGGGATTACAGGCGTGAGCCACCACATCCGGCACTGTGGTATGTGGTATTGATGGTTGGTGGATGTGAGTCACCACGCCCAGCATTGTATGTGGTTACCAGGGATCGAACTCAGGGCCTTGCGCTTGCGAGGCAGTTGCTGGAACCACTGAGCTAAATCTCTGGCCCAATAACTATTTTCTTATTGGTTGTAAAGATGGTTGTTTGTATGAAATAAAAATTTTAAAATACACAAAACAAATCACAATATATAGTATAGATATTACCATTTCATATCTTTAGTATATATTCTTCCTACTATTTTATAGACATATTTTAATCAAGATGCATATTTTTCATACTACTTTTAATCTGTTTTCATTTAACAGTATGACATGGTTTTGATCATTTCACGTCACCAAACAATTCTATGTAGATTACCACAATAGTTTAAATAATTATGATATGTATTTCATTGAATAGCTATTACTTATTTACTTGATCACCTACCACCTGATGTTTAAGTAAATTTGGGTTTTAGGAAATTACCATAATTTGTGAATATGTAATTATTGACTGAAGGTAAATTTCTAACTTTTTTAAAAATTGAATTCTTTATTGGTGCATTTTACATATAGCTCACAATCACACTCAACATTGGGGAATTTGTACCAGTATGTGAAAGGAGTTAATTCTCATTTTTACCCATATACCTACCCACCCTAGAACCCCTGAGCCCCTATATACATGTTCTTTCTTTTTCTTTCCAAATCGTTAATACATGCCACCAAACTACCATCAACACAACTGGGGCCATTTAAACTTATGTTAATAATGCTGGGAAACTCTGAAGCTAAATTTATCAATGATATACTAAGATCTCTCTTTTTGTAAATCCAAGCATTTATTCTTTATTATATTTTCAATATATTTAAACTCTTTCATAAAGATTGCATGCAATACATTGTCTCTACACAAAAATTAGACTTTAAATAACTCCATAGTTTATTTTCAACTTCTCTGCATTAAACGTGTGAAATTTATCCAGGAGAATTCACTGGATACCTTTTTTTTTGGCTTTTGTTTTTTTTTCTCATTTCCCACAAATCTATTATTGCTAATACCTATGGTATCTTCTCCTGCAAAGTTAGGTAACTTACCCATCATTACTTTACAATCATTTCCTCTACTACTCTGGGACTACTAAGGGCTAGGAGGGTGTTGTGACTACTCATTTTTGCTTTCTTGCCTCTAACACAGCACATAGCAAATAGTAAATAATGAGTTGTTAAACGGTTATCTTTCTTTGCCGAGCACTTTTCACTCAAGCCAGTGCTTTCTCAGTGTTACTCTTAATTATACTGTTATTAAGTAATAAAAAGGCAATATGTTTGGGAAAAAGCAAAAAGAAATCTATTTGTTTTTTAACCTTTTAAAGAATGTTTGACTATTTAAAACTATGATTTCTTTGTTATTAAAACTTACAGTCATTCGTAAATAGTTATCCAAGCTGCATTTATTACATTGCAAATAGAACTGTCATGTTTTGAAGAGGAGTGAAGTTATTTTAATTTCTGAATCTGCCGTCCTAATAGTTAAGTCTTTCAGAGAATATACCAGTGCTCTACTAAAATTTACACTAATATATGTTTCTTTCTACAATATAATTCCCTCCTATAGCTCTTTTTTGGTAAGGGGCTTGTTTTCCTTTATACCATAATTTTCTTTTATTAAAATTAGTAATTGTACCTTCAGACCATTTTGAAACAGTCGTTCTAGTCATGTTCTTGCCTAGAGTTGATGCTCTAACTTGTGTGATTTAAAATTTCCATCTTGCCGGCAAGTAGCCTTTTCCTGTGTAATAGGATGTTTCTATTTCCATAGAAAACTCCTGCTGAAACAGAGAGGCGAACCACACAGAATCTACAAGTTAACAGTCCACTTTAATAGACAATCATAAAAATGAGTCAGCAGATGCATTTACTTAAAGCTGAAAATATAGTGCAGTCTCTTGCCATGCCATACATTACATTTCAGAATCCACATCCTGGAAGCAACACCAGTTTCCAGTTAGTATTTGCAACAACAGCTCAATACAATGTATCTTAGAACACCAACAGATTCACAGTGGTTGCTCTACTAACCTTGACTGGTCAGAATACCCCAGCTAGCCCTTCGTTTGGAAGAACACTCCTCTACCCTCGCTAGCCTTCTTTTGGTGAGCATCTGCTTAATGCAGTTCCCTTCAACAGCAGTGTAAGCAGACATAGTTTGCTTGATGCTTCTGTCTGCAACAACCAGGTGTCATAAGTACCCTACCCAGAAGAAATATTAGCGTCTGGATTTCTACCTACTTTGCCTTCCCTTCAGACTCTAACAAAGATTCCTGTGTTCTGACTGGGAACAACTTTGATACTGAACTCTTTTCAGAAACACTGGAGCAGGGCTGGTAGATGTGGTGTGGGGGATGGGTCAAAAATGCTGTAGCCTTTTCTATTTTTAAGGCAGAGACTCTGTGCAGCCAGAAGTATTTAACTCTTTGCATGATACAGAAAGTAAAGAAAAAAATGAGTCAAATTGCCTTTCCTCATTGAAACAGAATAGAAATAAGCTTGATCTTTAAAATACAAAAGCCTATTTAAATGATCTGGAAATGGATCAAATGTAAAAGTATCCTTTGATAATGGCTGCAGACGAATGTTGCAGCTATAGAGCTCGGTCATGACCAGGGACTAGTTAGCCATTTTCCCTTCATTCTCAAGAGCAAAACACTATGTGTGTATTAGGGTCAGCCAGTAGCTTGGTTCTATTATAATTTTGTAAGGATCTAAATTTAGAATTGGCTCCAGTATAAAATCGTAGACCTTATTTATAAAGGCACAGCTCACTACTGTGATTTTTCTGGAGGTCATTTCTAAACCAGAAGATGTCAGCAGGCAGTGTAAGCGCAGCTACAAATTTTCCCCCTAAAAGGTAGAGGAAAATGTAGCTGGAGAGAGAAAAGGAAAAACTAGACATGTGCCTGTTATTGTTTGCTGGAATGTAGAGTTGAACGGGTTCACAGTCCGTGGTGCCGCGATGGTGTCAGAGTGGCCTCCGGCCTGCTACACGGCCCAAGGATTAACTGAGCCAGCGATCAGGTTACGGGGCTTAGCATACTGAGATCAGTCTGGATGAAAAATGGTGACAGAGGAAGGAGACCAGCCCCGAATAAAGACAAGACTGCCACTAAAATACAATAAAAAAAATTGGTGACAGATTCTGCTACATGCCCTCATTTTCTTCACTGTTTTAAAATTTAATTTATTGGTACATTACATACACACATCACCATTACACTCCACACTGAAAATTTGTACCAGTATATGACATGACATAATTCTCATTCTTCCCCTTCCCCTACCCACCCTGCAACCCCCCCACCCCTATATACACAAGCTTTGTTTCTTTTTTACCATCAATTTTTTTCTTTTCCCCACCCTCTTTTTTTTTTTTTTTTTTTT
>PVIC010057351.1:0-10698 GCA_004025085.1 Thryonomys swinderianus
TGAACCTTCCTTATCTTAACCAGCTCATGCATAAAAGAACTTACCTCTGAGCTGGGGGTCCATCCATAATAATATTGATCCACAAAATCTGCATTGCATTGAGAGGATTAGGAAAGTTCATTAAGGTAGCCAATGATATTAAAGTTAATGCTGCTATACTCCTGTTGAAAAAGAAAGTCATTAAAAAAATCTGCCAACATAATAAATTTCTTATCGATCCTATGGTAACACTTGTGGAGTACCTAAAAGTCACGTGTTACTACCATGCTTTTACAAGGAAACCTACCATCCAAGTAAGCAATGTTTCAATCACATGAACATTTTAAAGTTCACAGTATTTTAACAAAAGATTTTCAAATTACCAATAGCAAAGTGGAAAAAATTTTAAAATATATATAATATTCAGTTGTCTGTTGATGACAGAAAACCCCTTCTATTTTTGGAAAGGGATACCCAGAAAAATACTGAGATGTGACTCATGCTCCTCACAAGATTTCAAAAAATATTAAGTACATCCCTGAGTTACAGAGCCCTCAGTATCCACAGGGTTGAGTTCCAAGGTTCTCTTTGAATACCAAATTTCCAGCTGCTTAGAGAAAATCTGTATATAACCTATACATATTTTCTTTTATACTTTAAGTCATCTCTAGGTTATCTATAATATCTAACAATATAAATGTTACATAATAGCTGGTATAACTGTATGTTTCAGAAATACAGACAGGGAAGCTGGGTGTGGGAGCGCACTTCTGTAATCCTAGCACCCAGGAGGCTGAGGCAGGAGGATTACCGTGAGTTCAAGGCCAGCTTGGGCTCCACAGTGAGATCAAGGTTGATCGGAACTAAAATGGGGAGACCTTGTCCTTAAGAAAAAAAAAGGAATAGGGATGGAGATTTAGCTCAGTGGTTCTGGCACCTGCCTCGCAAGCGCAAGGTCCTGAGTTCAATCCCCGGTAACCACATACAATGCTGGGTGTGGAGACTCACACCCACCAGCCATCAATACCACATACCACAGTGCTGGGCATGGTGGCTCATGCCTGTAATCCCAGCACTCAAGAGGCAGAGACAGAAGGATTGCTGAGTTCCAGGCTTGCCTGGGCTACATAGTAAGCTGAGGGCCAGCCTGAACTACAAAGTGAGACCCTGTCTCAAAAAAAAAAAAAAAAAAAGGAATAAATACAGGGAAGGAAGTCTATATTTGTTCAGTACACATGTAACTGTTTTCCAAATATTTTCAATCAACAATTGAACCTACAGATGTGGAACCTTCAGACCCAGAGGACTGGCTATATATTTTGATAATGATATAATTTGCTTATCACGTTTAGAATCTGCTTTCATGTCACCTTGTAATTCTACAATACCATTTGTTTTCTTTTTAGGAAACTTATAAACAGCTCTTCAGTTTGTGCATTCTGCTAAAGCTATACTTTACGGAACTCATCTACATGACCCATAATGAAAAACATCTTGCAAACTTACGTGCTCAGCTGAAATCTAACGAAATTTTTAATGTTGTTATAAATCCCTTTGCCCTCTTCAATTGCAGACCTGAAATTTAAAAAAAGGTGAAGAAAATATATAAAGATGCAGCTATACTAAAACATTCTGAAGCTAATTTTCAAAGTAAATTTCCAACTAATACAGCACACACATAACTAAAAAGAATTTAAAGATATGTGAATATTACTATCATATACCATCTCTCTAAACAGAACACTGTACTTTAGCGGCAGAGGTCACGGTGGTAATGGAGCTGTCCTGCTGACTGTGCACGCGAGCCAATGTTCTTCTACATAGACTACCAACACACCTGCTTTTACAAGTTTTGAGACAGGATTTTACTGAAGTGCCAAGATTGGGCCCTAACTTGCAATCCTTTCACCTAAACCTTCTGAATAGCTGGGATTTATAGGCATGAGCTACCATGCTGCTCTTCTTTACCCCTCAAAGCTCATGTTTCTGAATTATTTTATCTCACAAATGAAACAACAATGAGATATATAAGAAGTACGGAATTTAAGCTAACTATTGTTCTTATATAGAAGTAAATAATATGATATAGAGTAAAGGTTATGGTTTACAAAAATTCAATTTTCTTAATCACTTTAATGAATAGAGGAAAATTTATTTTAGAACAACTTCTTCCTTTCAGGATTTTTATGTAACTCTAAGGAGAGGAAAAAGGTATGAATATAAATTGATGATTTTTCTTACTGTAAGGTCAGGCACATTCTGATAATCTGAACTTAACTAAAATAAAGGTTCCCAATGTAGGGTCATGGTTTAACATAGTACTAGTGACCAACAAAATATGATGGTAGTTGGCACTTACTAAACATTTCTTAAATGAACAGTCCTGCTGTGTATTATTTTGGTTCCACCCATACAAATTGTTTTCTTTAGAACTACCCACAAGCTATAAAATAAAATTAACTACTACTCTAGAAATATGGCTTAATTTGTTCAGTGTTTAAATACAACCCACTTTTCCATTTGAATTATCTGGGGTTAACATATAGGAAAGGATAGGAGAAGAATTTCTGATCTGCATTTGCTACAACAAAACTTACATTATGGTTTGGAAGTCATCATCTACTAGGATCATGTCTGCTGCCTCCTTGCAAACATCTGTGCCTGTCTGGCCCATTGCAACTCCAATGTCTGCAGCCTTCAGAGCAACTGCATCATTTACTCCATCTCCTGTCATGGCTACAACTGCCCCATTCTTCTGTAGAGACTGAAATAGAGCAGAGGGTGGAGAAATTCTGAAAAAAAAATCTTATTTCCACACAGATAATAGGATAAAAACTTTTCTCGTTTTTTTCATGTAATTAAGATTAAAATAACATAGAACACCTACTTTTCAATAACTTCCATACAAGGAGCTCTCTCTCCACTACCACTACCAAGGATTGAATCCAGCTAGCTGAGCACACAACCACTCAGCTACAATCTCAGCCCTTTTACTTTTATTCTGAGACAGGGTCTCACTAAACTGGCCAGGCTGGATTCTAAAATGGGACTCTCCTACCTCAGCCTTTCAACTAGCTGGGATTAGGTGTACACCACTGCAACTGGCATACAGAGATTTTAACAAGATACATCTTAGAAAGAGTTGATACCAATATTTTCTCTATGTAAAGTATACATGACATCTGATGTATAGGTGACTTCAAACAGATTCTCACCTGGGGAATTTTAACAGTATTGGGAGACATTTTTTACTGTCTTGACTTAGGGAATGCCACTGGTATATTAGTGGGCAGGAACCAAGAATACTGCCACCTGTGTAGAACAAAACACAGGACAGCCCTTCACAGCAATGTGCTATCTAGTCCAAAATGCCAACAGTGCCAAGAATGAGAATCTCTAAGCTATGTCTTTTGTAATTGATAACTTAAGCCCATTTACTATTGGCCACTACATTAGTTGCTCTAATACACAGCTGTGTGTTACATGAAGATGACTGCTTTACTACTTGTCTGTGGTAATGCTGAAATGAACAAATCTACTTGTGCAAGTGGCTGCATAAAAATACAGCCCATATCATCACAAGCAGTACATCTGGTGACAAGAGATGAACATGACTGGTTTACATCTTTGCTAAAGTTTTAGCACTATTTTAGAGTGCACTTGTTAAGCAAGTTCACCATAAAACTCTACTGCTGTGGCACGGCAGTAACAACCTCAAACATCTCATATTTACAACATCTCTTAATTGCATCAAGAGGCCACATGGAGTGACTGACAGATATGACCTAGGGTAAGTATAGGCATGATGTTCGCAGGATGAGAAAAATCACCTAATGAGGCAGCACATGCAATAATCGGAGCACACAAGGGTCCTAGCGGGAAGGTGCAGGCTGGCATGGGCTACACAGTGAATTCAAGGTCAACCTGAATCAAGACTCTATCTCAAACAAAGAATAAAACAAAACAAAAGGCATCACTTAATGAACATACTCCTGTTAAAAAACAAGTCAGTATATTTGACTAATCTCAGTAATTACAACCTTTTAAATATTTCTCACTCTCTTGTTAACACTTTTTTCTTGTTAGTTATTGTTTCTAATTAATTATCATTATTCACATTGGAATACAGCAACAGAAACCTACCAGAACATACTTCTAAGCTAACTTTAAAGTTATTTCATATTCAATTTATTTCAAATATTCCATAAAGTTTCCTTGTTTTATAACACCAGTTAAACTTCTATTAGTTTTTCCATGTCATGATCTTTTTTTAAAAAAAAGTCTACTTTGCATAATAATACTAATTTTGATGCTGTATCAGCACTCCTTGTAATGCAACATAACAGAAGACAAAGCAGAGAAATCTATATAGAGAAATAAAACAATCTGATTTTTAAGGCACATACCTTAATAATTTTCATCTTGTGTCTTGGGCTAGCTCTGTAAAATACTGCAACCTATTAAAAATACAGGATACTTTAAAGACCTCCGATGTTAAGAAATGTCATAATAATTCAAGCACTTACTTTTTAATTTGAGTGGTATTTAATTTGCCACAGAGATCAAATTCAATATGATTTGTTTGTCATATTAAATTGACAGGGTCACTTCAACCTTTACCAAAAGTACCCCAGGCAAGAGACGATCTAAACAAGTTTAATCTGTACCACTGACTGCATGCATTCGCTGTCCCACAGAGCTCCCAAAGGATCAGTTTCTACTTCACTGTTACTCTCTCCCACACTACTCACATTCATGGTGATTTTCATAGCCATGTAATATACCATTCTCTTTCCGACGCTCCTAAAGGATTCATTCTAGTTAATTTTTTCATACCTCCAAGGTATCTCCTTTCTCTAGCCTCCTGTCTCTAGCCTGACACACTCATCTCCTACCTCAGAGAAAGGGAAGCAGCATGTCTATAATTCTAGAACACAGGAGGCTTTGAAACAGGAGGATCACAAGTTTCATACAAAATTGGGCTAGTGATTTAGCTCGGCGGCACTATTTCTGCCTTGCAAGCCCAAGGTGCTGAGCTGGATCCCCAAACCACAAGGGAAAAAAGAAACAAAGTACAACTTCCAGGCAAGCCAAGACAACTTAGCAAGTCCTTGTCTTAAAAAAAAAAAAAAAAAAAAAGCTGAGGATATAGTTCAATGTAAAGGCCCTAAGGTCAATTTCTAAAGTGAGAGGGAGATGTCTGTACAACCTCACCCTCAATATCTATATCCAATCACTGTCCTTCTCTTGTTACACAAATGAGCTGAATATACTTCTAGTACAAGTCAAATGTTCCCCTTTCTTATTTAAGATCCTTGTTCCTGAAACCCTTTTCCCTCCCATAATTCCCTGCTAAATCTTCACCAGCAGTACACAAACATATTATTGTTCCTTCCCTTTAAAAAGTGTCATTATCAATGGTAAAGATGTAAAAGTGTGAAAAAAAAATTTGTTAAAGAAGGGAAAGTTTCTGGAGTAAAATCCCTCCAGAATCCACTTCAATCAGGCCGCTACCACCAGTGCTGCACCAAAACTATTAATCCACTCATGGAGACTCCCACTGACAACATCATCCGAATTAATGTCCTGAAATACCTGCTCTTTTTCTTGCCTTCCTACCTGTTCCTTCTGTGCAGGATTCTCCTGACCTATCTCAAGTATAAGTTCTTAGACTTTTGTCAGAGGTCTAAGAACTCCCCACATACTTTACGTGAGCTCACAGAGCATTACTGCTCACAGTTTATGCTCTTTTTTCGTTTTCGTTTTCGTGTTCTTTTTTTTTTTTTTTTTTTTTGCGATACTGGGGACCAAACTCAGGCTCTTGTGTGTCCAAGGTCAGCACAGTAATAATTGAGCTAAATCCCCAGCTATGCATATATATTTTAGCTCCTCCCAGACATCTCTCCTGAAATCCAACGGATGAAACTAATCTACCCACTTACCTTTCTTCTTGAATGTCTACCTCATTTCAAACATAAACATATCCTGAACTAAACACTTACTCTCCCCTAAATCTTGCTCTTTCCTATCCTGTGTTAATGGCAAATACATCCCTGCAATTAATTGTTCAGCCCCCATATTTTTGGAGCCATCCTTACTTCTTCCTTTTTCCATCAATGTCGCAAAAGCTGCATGACAGCAAACCTTTTTTACTTCACTCTCAAATATATCTGGAATTTAACTACCTTACTCCAAAATCATTGCCAACACCCTCGGTCCTCACCATCCAAAATGATTTTCAGTATTTCTGCCCTTGCCTCTTGCTACCTGTTCTCAACTCACTGACCAGACTGCAACTGTTAGATCACATGTCTCTTAAACTGCTCAAAGACCTCCAAAGATGCCTTTCTCAGGACAAATCTTTACTAAGTACTAAATGAAAATCAGGCCCCACCACACCCAACTCCACTGAACCACCCTGGCTTCCTCCCTGTTCTTCCAACGTGCCAGGTACATTCACCTCAAGGCCTCTGCTCATGTTTCTTTACATCTCCAGTATTACCCCATCAGATCTGCCACAACCTCCCTTTTGGTCAAACACCGCCTACCCAGAAAGGCTTTCCCTGGTCACACTATCTTAAAGTTCCAATCTCCCAGGGCCAGGAATTTACCTCTGTTTCAGGTGTCTGCCTTGCAAGTGCAAGGTCCTGAGTTCGATCCCAGAGTTTGATCCCCGGTAACCATATGGTGCCTCATGCCCACACAATGAATACGGCATACCACAATGCTGGGTGTGGTGACTCACACCTGTAATCCCAGCACTCAGGAGACAGAGGCAAGAGGATTGCTGAGAGTTCAAGACCTGCTTGGGCTACATAGTGAGCTCAGGGCCAGCCTGAATTACAAAGTAAGACCCTGTCTCAAAATTTAAAAAATAAAAAAATAAAAGTTTAATCTCCCTCTTCTCTCTGGCTTGTTATTGGGCTCTTTAGCATTTATCTATCTGTATGTTATGGCTTAGATCTAAAATGTCTTCCAAAAGGTTCATGTGTTACACCTTTAGACCCCAATGTAGCAATGTTAGAGGTGGGGCCTTTGGAAGGTGACTGGTTTTCAAGAGCTCTAACTTCAGGAATGGACTCATAACTTAATGGTATTACTGGAAGATCACAGGACTTATAGAAAGCAAGCTAAGTAAAGTAAGTAGGTCACTGAAGTAATTCTTCAGTATCTTGTCCATGCCCTCGTCCTCTCTGGTTCTTTCCCTCTCTCTGCTGCCACAAGATGAGCAGCTTTCCACCACCATACCCTTCTACTATGTTTCTGTTAATCAGAGGGCTAAAAAGCATTGACTAGGGCCAGCCAACCAGGCAGTGAAACTTCTAAAACTACATGCCAAAATAAATGTCTTTTTTTTCCTCTCAGGAACTTCATCACAGCAACAGAAAGCTGTCTACCACATTATACATATAAATTTCATTTACTAATTTACCTTAGAATATAGGTCCAAGGAAGTAGATTTTTTTCCTTGCACCTATAGTCCTCTATAAGTACATGCTAATTGAACAAATAAACAACTAAACAAATCTCTGTACCATTATAAAGACTGTTCACAGTTTGTCTTTTCTTAATAAAGGTCTAAAGTGAGACATTATTATATTTTCAGAAAAAAGACTTGAACTATATCATGTTGCTGATTATCCTTGGGTCCTCTAGGTCCTGTGAGTCAAGTAACTCATCTGATCAAAACTTCATTCAGAAACTCTTTAGTTGTTAGATGAAAGAGACTAGGCTCCAAAGTATACTAATCTACTCAAAGTCTACTTGGTAATCTTTTAAGTGAAAATTCTAACTAATCATGAAGCACATAGCACTGCAACACAGGAGAGCTTAGTAAAAGCTTCAGGTTGCAGAGAATACTTAAAGAAAAGATTTGGAGCCAGGGATTTAGCTCAAGTGGTACCATACCTACCTTGGAAGCACAAGGGCCCAAGTTCAATCCCCGGTACCACCAAAAAAAAAGAAAAGGTTTGACTACAAATGCTCAACTTGTACAGACTAGCACTCTGCCTTTGTTCCACATAATTTTTGAACTTTGCAAATCCCCCTTTATAGTCATCATGTGCTATCAAGAATGACAAAGCAATAACTGTTGGACTGAATCTGTATCTCTTTTACACAGCCTCAAATTATGTGGCATTCATCCAGTACACCAGTTACATGATTAAGTCTTTAGCATTTCAAAGCTTTGATGACATCTCAAAATAGGAATCGCTGCTTTAGGTAAGCAGATCTCAATACAAACTAAAAATATCAATTGGCCTTTTGTGGTACGTAACACTACATGGAGTAAAAGCAATTCTTTAAAGCTCCAGTAATACTAATGAAGTTTAATAGGTACAAAATTATGGCCTAAATGTGAGATTGAAAACAAACATACACAAGGAATTACTAGAATTTATTTTTTATTTATTTATTTACTTACTTACTTACTTAGTTATTTTTTGACACAGGGTCTCGTTTTGTAGTTCAGGCTGGCCCTCAGCTCACTATGTAGCCCAGGCAAGCCTAGAACTCAGCAATCCTCCTGCCTCTGCCTCCTGAGTGCTGGGATGACAGGTGTGAGCCACCACACCCAGCACTGTGGTATGTGGTATTGATTGCTGGTGGGCGTGAACCACCATGCCCAGCATTGTTGTATGGTTACTGGGGATTGAACTCAGGAACTTGCGCTTGCAAGGCAGACACTGGAACCACTGAGCTAAGTCTCCGGCCCTAGAATTTTAATTATATCATTATCTCACAGAACCTACATTGAAGATAACCAAATTTCTCTTATTATGTTTGTTTTTTAGCTTGACAAAAGCGAGTAACAATCATTAAAAACAATACAATCCTGTAGTTCAGGAGATTTTTTATGTCTGTTTCTTAGCTTGGTAAAAGGGAGTAACAATGATTAAATACAATACAACCCTGTAGTTTGGGAGTAGAAAGGGGGAAATAGGAAGAGAGCCAAACAAGGACAATGGGCAAGAAGCAGAACTGCATCAGAAAAGGGCAGACCACAGGAAACGAAGAGGCTGGGCCAAAGATGACCAGCAAAGGGAGGTGAGCAAGGCTGCATATCTTCAGAAGGAATCTCCAAGCATATTTTTCCCTCCTTGTCAGTTCTTTTCAGTCTCTTATTTGTGGATGGCACTTATAGGTTTTTTTCGCCCTAACTGATAAGGTATACTAGAGAAAGAAAGTTTAAAAATGGGAAAATATTAAAGAAGTAAAGGAAAACAGGTGTTTCTGGTATTATAATAACCTACCAAAGATTCCCAACTATACTAGGGCAGATAAGAAGGAAACTGATGCAATGAAAGACAAATACATTTACAACTTCCTAAAAATTACAAATACAAATTGGGATTAAGGAGATCTTATTGACAGAGGCAGTAGTAATACAGATATAATGATGTAAAAATCAGAAAACAAAAGAATGAAAGAATGTAACCATTTCTACCATTGAAAACTATAGAAAACTGAAAGCAATTTTAAGTGGAAAATACTGAGAATCTCCAGATGTATATAATAAATAATTATAAAATCTGTTTATAAGTGAGCTCAGGGCCAGCCTGAACTACAAAGCAAGACCCTGTATCAAAAGCAAAAAAAAAAAAATCTCTGTTTATAAACTACTATTTAATTGACTCTAGGTCACAAGGACATAGGAAATTCTGAAAATTGTGGAAGATATTCCATAGAATTATGAAAAGTAAAAGCTAAAAAATACTTAAATAAAGAACAAAATTAATATGATTTCAGGATATGGGCCAAACTCAATGAGTTGATGATTTAGAACAAAAGTTCTGCTTTGTTTGTCACACTAATAAAAGCTATTCCAACTAATCTGAAGTAGGCTGGGTATTTAGCTCACATGGTACCACACCTACCTTGCAAGTACAAGCACCCAAGTTCAATCCCTGGTACCACAAAAAATAGAAAAAAACTAATCTGAATCAAAAGCAGCAGGCCAAAAATATATGATAGTTATAAGAGAGTTAAATGAACACAAGAGGAAGTTGGTAAAAGACATAGGAAGGGTGGAAACAGCTCTGCTAATAATAATATTCTGTAATATTTGGAGAAAAGATCTATTCAAAACACATGAAATAGTTTTAAGGAGGCCTTAGTATTTATGGAATTTCTCTGTAAAGCGTAAATTTAACCTATTCAATAAGCTCAGACAAGGCTTGTGTTTTGTTTTATTCTCTGAAGTAATATCAGAGTCTCTGCCATAAGCAATGCACAAACACTCAGTCCTTTGGGAAAGAAAGATCATGTAATTGTCTAGATTCATGACACAATTTGTAATTTGCTCCTTTCTTCTCCAACTTTTAGGCTACTTTCCAGAGTTCATTAGTATTTTTGTCAGAGAATTAAAGGGTGAACTTAAGAAAACAAATATAATGAAATTTTAAATCAGTTTCACTCCTGTTAGCATCTGTGGGAAAGGGTTGAAAAAGGTCTAATGTGATAATCAATGGTAGATTTCACATCACTAGTAATATACACTCTGTTCCAAAACCCCTGGAGAGTCAGTATTGGATTTACTCTTTCAGAAATGAACAATAATGACAAGTCACATGTACACATGCACAGAAAATTCTATTCAAATACAGAAGTACCTTCTCCCTAACTCCATAACTAATAAAATAATCACACTGCCCTAGACACTATGAAAGCAACTTTTGTGAGTGATTTCAGCCTAAGAAAGAGAAAACATGGGGGCCA
>PVIC010057352.1:0-10692 GCA_004025085.1 Thryonomys swinderianus
AAAAAGAAATGAGACACGGATGCCTACCATCACCACTCTTGTTTCATATAGTGCTGGAAAAGTTAGTCACAGCAATTAGGCAAGACAAATAAATAAAAGGAGTAAAGATAGGTAAGGAAGACGTTAACCTGTCATTATTTGCCAGTGATATGATTCTCTACGTATCGGATCCTAAAAACTCAATCAAAAGACTACTAGACTTAATTGCCAAATTTAGTAGTGTAGCTGGATACCAGGTCAATGCTCAAAAATCAAAAGCCTTTGTAAACACAAACAACAGACTCACTGGGAGAGAAATTGGTAAGTCAATCCCTTTTACAATAGCACTCAGAAAAATGAAATACCTAGGAATGAATCTAACAAAGGAGGTGAAAGACCTCTACTCTGAAAACTACAGGACTCTGAAAAAAGATATAGAAGAGGATATCAGAAAAAGAAAAGACAACCCTTGTTCCTTGGTAGGCAGAAACAACATAGTCAAAATGGCTGTAGTCCCACAACTACTATACAGATTCAATGCAATTTCATTTGAAATCCCAACACCATACTTACTTCACACAGCTAGGGAAAATAATCCAAAACTTCACCTGGAACCACAAGAGACCTAGAATTTAAAAAGCAATTCTAAGCAACCACGACATGGCAGGGGTTATTAAAATCCCCAATTTAAAACTGTAATATAAAGCCACTATGATAAAAATCACATGGTACTGACAAAGTAAAAGACCTTAGAACTAGTGGAATAGATTAGAAGATCCAGAAAGAGCTCCAGATGCACTAAGCCACCTCATCTTTGACAAAGAAGCCAAACATCCTCAGTGGAAGAAAGACAGCCTCTTTCACAAACAGTCAAAACAGATTAGGTAAAACTCTTGGAACCATTCGCCTAGGCAGAGATTTTATGAACAAAACCTCTATGGCAAGAGAACTAGCAGAAAGAGTCAACAAATGTGATCTCCTCCTCCTAAAAAGCTTCTCCACAGCAAATGAAACCACTGGCACAACTAAAAGACAACTAAAAACATGGGAAAAAAATCTTTACTATCTTTCTTGTCAGACAATGGCTCCTCTCTAGACAATATAAAGAACTTAAACAAGTCAGTCTCCTAATTTTAAAGACCCAATTCAAAAATGAGCATCAGATATGAACAGACACTTTTCAGAGGCAGAAGTCAAAGCAGCCAAGAAGCATATAAAGAAATGTTCAATATCACTAGTCATTCGAGAGATGCAGATTAATACAACAGTGAGATTTCATCTCACTCTACAAACAATGGTTGCTATTGCAAAATAAAGGAGCAATAAATGCTGGTGAGGCTGTGGGGAGAAAGGAACTCTTCTCCACTGTTGGTGGGATTGTAGACTTGTGCAACCATTGTGGAGATCAGTGTGGAGATTTCTCAGAAAACTAGGATTAGCAGTCCTATTTGACCCTGTCATTCCCCTGCTTGGAATATATCCAAAGGAATTAAAATATTAATATTGTAAAGACATATGTATACCTATGTTCATAGCAGCCCAGTTTCTGTTAGCCCAATTTTGGAAACAACCCAGATTCCCATCAACTGGAGACTGGATAGAGAAGGTGTTTTTTTTTTTTTTTTAAATAAAATGGAGTATTACTCTGCCGTAAAGAATGACAAGACTCATTCATTTATGTGCAAATGGATACACCTTGAGATCACACTAGTAAGTGAAATAAATAGATCCCAGATATGTAAATACCATATATTTTCTCTGGTATGAAAATCTGTAGAAGTAAATGAGTTCTAGAATGTATGATATATTTTTAAAAATATGAAATATTCAAATTGAGTATGGTGGGGGAATGTAATGAGGGGAAAGAATAAATTATGATTTGGAAAGAAAAAGAAATAGCATGTATATAAGGGGTGGTGTGTTGTGGGTTGGTAGGGGTATGGGTAAAAATGAGAATTAACTTCCATCATATAGTGGTACAAATTCCCTAATGTTGAGTGTAATTGTGAACTGTATATAAAATGTACCAATATAGGATTCAATTAAAAATAAGAAGAAATGAGACATTTTCTGCAGTACAACATACTTTAACTTTTGGAACATTATGTAAGGTGTCCTAAGAGTAAAATTTGTAGTAGTGAATGCACATTTCAGAAAAACAGAGTGGGCTTACATAAGCAACCTGTTTGACCTCAAACTTCAAGGAAAAAAGCAAATGAAGCCCGATGTCATACAAGGGGAGAAATTATAGAAATCAGAGCAGAAATTACTGTAATGAAGCCTAAAAATGATACAAAGAATCAATTAATCAGAGTGGGTTCTTTGAAAGTGAAATAAAACAGGAAAATAATAGACTCAAATCCATGCAATTAGGAATGAAAAGGTGAAACCACAACAAATCCTGAAGAAAGCCAAAGGATCTTCAACACATACTTCAAGAAGCTGTACTCTGATTAGGTATAAAATACGGAAGAAATGGGAAGATTCCTAGATACACCTGAATTACCAAGCCAGGATCAAGAAGATTTAAATATTCTAAATAAAAAAATATCAGAAGGAAAATTAATATGTAAGTAAAAGCTTTCCAGCAAAAAAAGCCTAACTCCCAAAGGATTCACTACTGAATTCTACAAGAAATTTAGAGAAGATATGATGCAACCAATTCTCAACTTCTTTAATGTAATTGAAAGGGAAACAATGCTCATAAATTTATTCCTGGAATCAAGTGTCATACTAATTTCAAGACCAGAGAAGGATCCAATCAAAAGAAAGAACCATAGGCCAATCTCCCTAATGAACATAGATGCAAAAATAGTTAATAAGAAACTGGCAAACAGAATTCAGCAATTCATCAAGAAGGTTATTCACCATGACCAAGTTGTATTCATCCCAGGGATATAGGGATGGTTCAACATATGGAAATCAATAAATATAGTGCACTATATTAATGGAACCAAATTATGTAACTTCTCATAGATGAAGAAATAACATTTGACAATGTCCAATATTAATTCCTGATGAAAACCCTATATAAAATTGTTATAGATGGTCTTTCTCTTAATCTGATAAAAGGCATCTATGAAAAACCATCAGCTATCATCATACTAAATAGATAAAAACTGGAAGTTTTCACTCTAAAATCAGGAACACGAGAAGAATGTCCACTCTCACCCCCACTCCTGTTCATTCAGTATGCTTCTGGAAACACTTTCCAGAGCAATTAGATAATAGAAATAAATAAAAGTAATAAGAACAGGAAAGGAAGAAGTTGCATTATCATTATTTGCAGATAACATGATATACTACACAGAAGACCCTGAAACTCTATCAGAAGTCTTCTAGAGTTGATAAGCAAATTCAGTGGCATAGTTGGATACAAAGTCAACATTCAAACATTAACAGCCTTCCTGTACACAAACAATAAACTCACTGAGAGAGAAATTAGTCAAATGACTATTTTCACAATAGCATCTCCCCAAACTGAAATACTAGCAGTCAATCTAATGAAGGAAGTAAAAATCTCTACATTGAAAACTGCAGAAGTCTGCAAAAAGAGATAAAAGAGGATATTAGAAAATGGAAGGATATCTCCTGTTCTTGAGTAAGAACCAGTATAGGGAAAAGGATCATACCTCCAAAATTGTTACTCAGGTTTAATGCAGTCCCATTGAAAAGTAAAACATATATCTCATAGAGTTAGAAAAGGCAATCTCAAAATTCATTTGGAGCCAGCAGAATTCTAGGAAACAAAGGCAATTCCAGGCAACAAGTGGAAGGCTGGGAATATAATAATCCTTGACCTGAAATTATTATATAAAGCTACTGTGATAAAAACAGCATGGCACTGGGAAAAGAACAGACCTGAGGATCAATAGAACGGACAGAAAAATGCAGAAATTACTATAGACATACTTAGTCACCTAATCTATGACAAAAGAGCCCTGTACCTTCAGTTGAAGAAACACTTTAATAAATGGTTCCAAAAATTGGCTTTTTACATACTGAATATTGAAGTTAGAACTGTATCTTTCACTATGCACTAAGCTAAAATCAAAATGGATTGAAGATCTAAAATAGCACAATGAAAACACTACATCTACTGGACGAGAGAATAAGCAGAATGCTTCAGGACATAGGAGTAGGCAAAGATTTCATGAACAAAACACCCAGTGGATGGGAAAAAATGCAAAGAATCAACAACTTGGACTCACTGAAAATCTTTTTCACAGCAAAAGAAACCATCCACAGAGTGAAGAGACAACCCACAGAATGAGAAAAATTTTTACCATCTATTCATCAGATAAAGGACTATTATATAGAAGATATAAAGAACGCAAAGCAAAGGAAGAAAGGAAAAATGAAAAAGAAAGAAAGAAAGAGAGAGAGAGAGAGAGAGAGAGAGAGAGAGAGAGAGAGAGAGAAAAGAAAGAAAGAAAGAAAGAAAGAAAGAAAGAAAGAAAGAAAGAAAGAAAGAAAGAAAGAAAGAAAGAAAGAAAGAAAGAAGGAAAAATCCCAGATCTCTTAATGACCCAATCTAAAAGCAGGCATCTGAAATGAAAACAACAACAACAACAACAGCAACAAAACAAAAACACTTCTAAGATGAAGTAGAAACAGCAAATAAATACATGAGTAAATGTTCAATATTACTGGTCATTTGTAAAATGCAAATTAAAACAATGCTGAGATTCCATCTCGCTCCAGAAAGGATGTCTGCTATCAAGAAATCAATCAATAACAATTTCTGATGGGGAAGTGGGGAGAAAGGAGCCCTTCTCCACTCTTGGGAATGTAGACTTCTGCAACTACTGTGGAAATCGTTAGGCTCAAGTACCACTTAGCAACAATCTCTCAGAATATAACATGATCTTAAAGTCCAACCAAGAGCATTGTTATCCAGCTTGGGGGCATCCCCCAGGGTAGGAAGGCACTAAGTTGGACTAAAGCACAGTATTTAAAGTTAAAATTTGTTACTCTCCATTACTAGGAGGTTTCTATGCAGAAGCAAGTCTTCACAGAAGCCAATAGCAACAGTTAGATCATTCTATTACCAAAGTGAGTGTGTTCTAAAAACACTCTGCTTTAAAGGTGAGGATGTCCTATTGCTGTGGAATGAGCACAATCTGCAGCTGAGTGCTTTGGTTGTGTGGAGAGTTCCCAAGGAGACAAGTACTGGGTTCACAGAGAGGTTACAGGATACAAAGTGGAGGTTTTTAACAGAATGGTTGTTTTTATGCCAAGTTGGGTCTCACAAAATCAGTGTACAATTTATCAAAAAATTAAAATTCCTTCTTGGTATCTTGCAACATCTGAATTTCAGGTTCTGTAATAAGACTGGTCCATCTCCTACTTGTGGGGGATTTTTACTTCTTACTTGTTTATTAATTGTGATGTTTTGCATTGTAATTTTACTTTGGTCTTTTTATTGTTTTTCTTAAATACCATTTCATTTTTATGAGAAGAAACTGAGTTACTTTTATAGCACCTTGGTTTCATTATTTCTCCTTTACACACTAAGAAACTAAGGCCCAGGGCAGGAGTGCAACTTAGTGGTAGAGTTAGTGCTTAACATGCTCAAGACCTTGGTTTTGAGCCCAACCACCCAAAAAAATAAAAAAAAAAAAAGAAGACAAGGAAAAGAAACAAAATTATGGCGATTTTCAGTGAGTTATCCAATAGTTATTCTGTTTCAGTGAGCCACACATTTCATTATTGTTTTTATAGAGTACTAAATTAGACAGAAATAAATATGCAGCCAGAGAGGGACTGGACTTTCAAGGAAGTCAGTAGAAAAATGAAAACATCAAAAATGTGGCTGGAGCCTGGCGTGCTGGCTCATGCCTGTAATTCCAGCACTTGGGAGGCAGAGGCAGGAGGATTGCTGAGTTTGAGGCTTTCCTGGGCTACATAGTTGAGCTCAAGGCCAGCCTGAACTACAAAGTGAGACACTGTCTCAAAAAAAAAATATGGCTGGAGGGACTTCAGAAGAAGACTAGACCTCAGGATAAAGATGCAATGACGAAACTACAAGCCTTGCTAGGGGATAAACAACAAATGGAATTATACCGTAAATAGCACCACCTGGCCCACAAGTCTAGCTAGACATCAGTCATGCAGGTGAGTGACTAGAGCATTCAGACCCACCCTTTCCCTAAAATAATGTATTTTCTTTCCAAGTACACTTGCTATGGGACCCATTTCCATAAAGGATCCATATTATTTAAGAAACTATGCATGCAATTCTACAGGTTGATACAGTTTGACTTGCATGATACCCACATTGTTACTTTGTTGTGTGAATTACCATTGAAAGAGGCCTTTGGTGGCCACCGACTTTCAGGGGCCCCCTTCTCTCAGGAGCTCTTTTACAACAAATGTTTTAACTCTGAATCTCTGTTGTTTCTCACAATTCATTCTTCAATTTAAAGGGACACAAATGTGGTATAGCACATTGGGAGTTGTAGTTCTACTGATTGCTGTACTATAGATGCATATGTTTTGTATGTATGTATATATATATATATATATATGTATATTCAATCATATTATTTATTAAGAATCACTGGTCATTCGAGAGACGCAAATAAAAACAACATTGAGATTTCATCTCACTCCACAAAGAATTGACACTTACAAAATCAACCAACAATAAATGCTGGCATGGCTGTGGGGAGAAAGGAACCCTTCTCCACTGTTGGTGGGATTGCAGACTTGTGCAACCATTGTGGAGATCAGTGTGGAGATTTTTCAGAAAACTAGGACTAGTGGTCCCATTTGACCATGCTATCCTCCTGCTAGGAATATATCCAAAACAATTCTAAAACTCACATTGGAAAGACAAATGTATACCCTTGTTCATAGCAGCTCAGTTTGTGATAGCTCAATCTTGGAAAAAAAAAATAAATGCCCATCAACTGGAGACTGGATAAAGAACATGTTTTTCTTTTTTTATATATAAAATGGAGTCTTATTCTGCTATAAAGAATGACAAGTTTGATTAATTTATGTGCAAATGGATACACCTGGAGGAGATTCTAATGAGTGAAATAAATAGATCACAGATAGGCAAATACTGGATCTTCTCTTTGATATGAGCACCTGTAGATGAAAATGAGCTCTAGAAAGTATGACAGTTTTTGTAGAATGGGAAATTTCCAAAGGAAATTTGGTGTGGGGATGTAATAGGGGAAGGAAAAAATATGATTCTGAAAGAAAATTAAAGAGCATGTATATAGGGGGTGGGGAGGTGTGGGTGGGTATATGGTTAAAAATGAGAATTGACTTGGGTCATATTCTGGTGCAAATTCCCCAATGTTTTGTGTGCTTGTGAGATGTATATAAATTGTACCAATAAAGAATTCAATTTAAAAATAAGAATGACTATATAGTAGGTATTGCTCTAAATACTGTACTTGCATTGTTTTCTTGAATTCTCATATTTGATTGATGATGCACATTTTTATTTTTGAGACAATGTCTTACTTTGTAGTTTAGGCTGGCTCTCGGCTCACTATGTGGCCCAGAAAAGCCCTCAGTTCAGCTGCCTCTGCCTCCTGAGTTCTGGGATTACAGATGTGAGCCACCATAGCTGACACTGTAGTGTGTGGTCCTGACTGCTGGTGCCTGTGATTCACTATGCCCAATATTGTAATATGTGGTTACCAGGGCTTGAACTCAGGACTTTGTGCTTGCTAGTCAGGTGATGGAACCATTGAGCTAAATCTCCAATCTGATGATGCACAAATTTATTATTCATAGCCTTCACTTACTGCCCATTTTATTACTATAGTTATGACCCAGTCATGCTTGCAACCCATCCCTTGATCATGTAATCAATCTTTTATTTCATGTACAGTTCTGTACATCTTTTTGGTATGGCCACTGTGTATTTCTTTTATTGTACAGTGTATGTTGTTTATATAATACTGGAATTTTTGCTAATTGTACAGTACTGTAGATTTATGTTCTGTCATACATTGCTGCACTTCATGTAAGAATTATGCAAATTAAACCAAAGTCATCTAGTTGGAGTTGCTTTGACTATATCTTTGTATTAAATATTGTAATGTACATACTATATATAATTACTAATTTAGTGACAAATTCATTTAATGGTTTAATCACAGGAATGGAATGTGGCCTTTAAAAAAAAGGAATGTTTGGGCCGGAGGGTTAGCTCAGTGGTTCTGGCGCCTGCCTCGCAAGCGCAAAGTCCTGAGTTTGATCCCCGGAAACCACATACAATGCTGGGTGTGGAGACTCACGCCCACCAACAATCAATACCGCATACCACAATGCCGGGCGTGGTGGCTCACGCCTGTAATCCCAGCACTAGGGAGGCAGAGACTAGAGGATTGCTGAGTTCGCAGCAGCTTGCCTGGGCACCATAGTGAGCTCAGGGCCAGCCTGAACTACAAAAGCGAGACCCTGTCTCAAAAAAAAAAAAAAAAAGAATGTTTATTTGTCAATGAAAATATAAATGAATCAACATAGGAGAGAAGGGGAATTATTCAGAAACTTCTATACCCTTTTCCTTGTAGGGAAAGACAATAGCAGAATCCATTGCATTTGGAGAACATACAATGGCCTGAGACATTTTGTTAAACCTGCAGAATTGTCATTGCTTTCAAATGATTTAGGGAGTTAGTACTAAAGGATTCAAATTAGTTGGACTCAGGGCCTTTGCACTGGCCTACATCCCCAGGCCTCCCTCCATTTTTTGTTTTGTTTTTTGTTTTTATATTGAGATACAATCTCACTAATAGCTGAATCACTGCAGTTTGGCTCCAGTTTGTTATCTTCTGGTTCAGTTTCCCAGGTTGCTGGGCTTACAGGCATAGGCCACCTTGCTTGGATTAGAATGATTATAGGTTTAAAAGAGAAGATAATAATGTGGAATAAAAGTGTATGAATATATATAGGATTTACTGTTTCTGTCTTTCATATGAGTGCTGTTAATAAAAGCTCATAGAAGAAACTAGAGGTAATTGTTTTCTTCTTTGTCAGGCTAGACACAAGCACAGACAGTGTATGTAGCTCTCTAAATTACTTTTAATTTAAAATAATCAGCATAATAGTATGTTGATTTGAAATGACATTTTTTGGAGTACTTCCCTAGTATCCGAAGAAAATGTGTAGAAATTAGTTGTCAGTATTTCCATTACTTTATCTCACCTTGTAGGAAGTCTAGGCATGTCAGACTGCTGCTGACTGGTATGGTATAGTTGTAGGAAAAGTTCTGTGCCCACTGCAGTGTTCTATCTTGGTGAACAAGTAAGAGCCATTTATGCAGAATAGCTTAGTACTTTGCATTCTCAATCCTAAAATATTATTAAAATTAATAATATTTACCAATGATGATAAATCAAGTTATCTTGTATTCATGCCAGTGGTTTAAAAATCAAGTTTCTGCTTCTAAATAAATATTTCTTGCAAATTTTCAGATGAAATAAACTAATACAGTTGCACTGATAATCTTCAGGAATTATAGAGTCTAATTTTAAGATGTGCTAGAACACAATTTTTTTTCAACTGTCCTGAAAATTACATACAACTCTGGTATTTAAATTTCATTCATATGTTAATTGATCAAATGTTTGCAAAGCATTATGTGAATTTTGTGGAAAAGGAAGATTCCTAGATGCAGATTTACTGAGCAGAACATCTCTGAAATTTCAAAGAGTTTTAAACACAGCTTTCATTATAATTTTATTATGTTATATAAATATAATTTTTATTTATTTGTGCTCAGGCTCATTGTTAAATTTTATAAAAAAAAATTTTGTTGCCGGGCGTGGTGGCTCATGCCTGTAATCCCAGCACTCGGAAAGCAGAGACAGGTGGATTGCTGAGTTCAAGGCTTGCCTGGGCTACATAGTGAGCTCAGAGCCAGCCTGAACGACAAAGTGAGACCCTGTCTCAAAAAAAAAAAAATTGTCACTACAGGTTCATTTAAATATAACTGCATCAAGAGAAATTTTTTTCTATCATAATGCAGCACTTTCTTGAGTATGCATTTTTTCTATTTTAAAAATATGGATTTTATGAATATTAGACAAAATAAATAATTTTGAATTACCCCTTGTTCATGCTAACATCTTTCTATATTTGTGGTACTGGGCATTGAACTCAGCTCCTTGTGCTTCCAAGATAGACACAATACCACCTGAGTTAAATTTCCAGCCCTGGTTTTTGAACTTCTAATTGGCTTTCAGATCTACATTCTTTGTCATCTCTGAAGATTCTGTTGGGGGCTATAGGACAAGTTTTGGTAGGAATAGTTTTTACTAGTACTGTCTCAGGAATTGGTAATACACGTCTTTTGCAAGCTTGAATGTCTTTTCCCTATCCAATTGGAGACTCTAAAAATTTTTTGAGGCCCTCAAAAAATTAGATTGAGTCACTTATACTCAAATGGACATACCTTCTAGCAGAAAGAATCAAAAAATGGGATCTCATTCTACTGAAAAGCTTCTGCACAGCCAAAGAAGTTGCTGGCACTGCTAGAAGACAATCAACAACATGGGAAAAAATCTTTACTAGCTGTGTATCAGACAAAGGGCTATTATCAACAATATATAAAGAACTCAAACAGATCAGCCTCCCCAAGTTTAAAGACCCAATTCAAAAATGGGCAACTGAAATGAACAGACACTTCTCAGAGGCAGAAATCAAAGCAGCCAAGAAACATATGAAGAAATGCTCAACATCTCT
>PVIC010057353.1:0-10682 GCA_004025085.1 Thryonomys swinderianus
ACTAACATCATTACTCTTCAGACGATCTCTGGATTCTTCAGGATGAAACTAGTTTCCTATAACGCATGTGCCAATCCGTACTGAAGGAGGACACTCCGCAGAATCCTGCCTTGGGATTCTGTCTGTATGTAGCTTTCTCAAGTACTCTGTTCAATGGACCCTTGCTGTCTCCCTCTATCCATTCTCTTGGTTCTGCGTTCCGAATTCAGAGAGTCTGCTGAGCCCTGTTTTGGTTCTATGTCCTTACACTGTAGCGTAAAATTTCTCTCTTCAGTAATCTGGGGAACTCTTGGGCTTGCTCCTTTTTTTCTTATTTTTCACTAACAGTTTCTGTCCTTGCTTAATGTCTAGTACCTGGAAAACTATTTCTTTTAGTGCATTCTGTTTTGTATGTTATATTTTTAAAATTTGAATCTTTATTGACACATTATATATACACATCACAATTGTGCTCAACACTGAGAATTTGTACTAGTATATGACATGATTTAATTCTCATTTTTCCCCTTCCCCTACCCACCCTACAACCTCCATCCCTATTTACATATGCTTTGTTTCCTTTTTTTTAACCATCACATTTTTTCCTTCCCCTTCTTACTTACCCCTAAACCCCATTTCCCTTGAATATTTACTATTTCACAATATCTATCCTACATTCTAGAACACACTTACATCTTCAGGCTCTCATACCAGAGAAGAGATATGATATTTATACGTCTGTGACCTATTTATTTCACTTATGAGTACATACTTAAAACATGTGCATTTGAGCTGGGCGTGGTGGCTCACGCCTGCAATCCCAGCACTCGGGAGGCAGAGACAGGAGGACTGCTGAGTTCAAGGCTTCCCTGGACTACATAGTGAGCTCAGGGCCAGCCTGAACTACAAAGTGAGACCCTGTCTCAAAAACAATAATAATAATATAAAAAACATGCGCATTGAAGTATAAATGACTCAAAATTATCAGTCTTTATGGCATTTCATTAAAAAAATCTTTTTTAATCCAATCTAGAGTTAATGGGTATGGGATCCAGGGAAAGGGAACCTAACTAGGACCTTTGGCTTTAGGTTCTAGTCTCCCGTGAGTTGACGGCACACAGTGAAATAATATCTAGATAGAAGTGAGGCGTAGAGAAACTGAGCTTGGGCCTGATCCGTGCTACTCTGGGTAGCAAAAGACCCCAGGCCCCAGCCTGTCACAACTTTTATTCAGCACCTCTCCAGTAACAAAAATGTAACAAAGACTCAGAAGGCAGGGTAAACACCAGCAATGGAGCAGTTCCACCTTGAAGCAGCATGTGGGACGACCAGAGTCCTTGTTGTTATCCAAGGTGAAGATGAGCTGAATGCAAAGTCGAGGCAGCCAGGAAAGGTGTTCCAATTATGCCTCTCAAACAGGATTCTTTTGCAACATAGTTAAGCCCAAAGTCTGTCTGCTGGAAGGCCTGGTCAGTTTTGACCTTCCAATTATTTCCCCCAAACAGGATTGTTCCCAACAGATGGGCATTTGGGTTGTTTCCAAGATTTAGCTATCACAAACTGAGCTACTATAAACATGGGTGCATTTATGTCTCTGTGATGTGAATCTTGTAATTCTTTCATGTATATCCCCAACATGGAAATAGCAAGTCAAATGGGACCTCTAATTCTAGTTTTTGTTTTTGTTTTTTGAGACAGGTTCTCACCTTGTAGTTCAGGCTGGCTCTGAGCTCACTATGTAGCCCAGGCAAGCCTTGAACTCAGCAATCCTCCTGTCTCCGCCTCCCGAGTGCTGGGATTACAGGCGTGAGCCACCACGCCTGGCACTGTGGTATGTGGTATTGATTGCTGGTGGACGTGAGTCACACGCCCAGCATTCTATGTGGTTACCCGGGATTGAACTCAGGACCTTGAGCTTGCGAGGCAGGCGCCGGAACCACTGAGATAAATCTCCGGCCCTAATCCTAGTTTTTTGAGGAATCTCCACACTGATATCCATAGTGGTTGCACCAGTCTCCATTCCCACCAACAGTGGAGAAGGGTTCCTTTCTCCCCATAGCCTAGCCAGCATTTGTTGCTGGTTAACTTCACAATAGCAGCCGTTCTTTGTGGGGTAAAATGAAATCTCAGTGTTGTTTTCATCTGCCTCTCTTGAATAACCAGTGATGTCGAGCATTTCTTCATATGCTTCTTGGCTGTTTTTAGTTTTTCCTCAGAAAAATGTTCATTTCGGATGCCTGTTTTTTTAATTAGGGCTTTAAATTTGGAGGGGCCTAATTTTTAAAAGCTTTTTAGATATTCTAGATAGCCCTTTGTCTGAGAAACAGCTGGTAAAACTTTTTCTCAGATTGTTGGTTGTCTTTTCACTCTGCCAGGGGTTTCTTTTGCAGTGCAAAGCTGTTTAATAAGATGAGATCCCATTTGTTAATTCTTTCTGCTAGTTTTCATGCTATAGAGGTTTTGTTCATAAAATCTTTCCCTAAGCCAATGTCTCCAAGAGTTCTACCTCGCCTGTTTTCCCGTAGGGTTAGAGTTTCTGTTTTAATGTTTAGATCGCTAATCCACTTTCATTTTAGTTTAGTACATGATGAAAGAGATAGATCTAGCTTCAGTCTTTGGCAGGTTGAAGCCCAGTTTTTCCAGCACCATTTGTTAAAGAGGCTATCTTTCCTCGACTGAGGATGTTTGCTTCTTTTGTCAAAGATGAGGTGGCTTAGTGTATCTGGAGTTGTTTCTGGATATTCTAATCTGTTCCACAGAGCCTCGGGTCTGTTCTTTGCCATTATGATGCCATTTATATTGCAATGGCTTTGTAGTATAGTTTCAAATTAGGGTCATGACACCCACTGCCATATCCTTGTTTCCTAGAATTGCTTTTCCTCTTCTAGGTCTCTTGTAGTTCCAGATGAATTTTTGGATTATTTTCTTTAGACCTGTGAAATATGCTATAGGAATTTCATTTGGGATTGCACTGAATCTGTATAGTAGTTGTGGGAGTATAGACATTTTGACAATGTTGGTGCTTCCTACACAGAATAAGGGATGTTTTTCCATTTTCTGATTTCTTCTTCAATCTCCTTTTTCAGAGTGCTGTAGTTTTCAGATTAGAGATCTTTCACCTCCTTTGTTAGACTGATTCCTAGATATTTCATTTTTGGGGATGCTATTGTGAAAGGGCTTGACTCCCCAATTTCTCTCTCAGTGAGTCTGTTGTTTGTGCATACAAAGGCTACTTATTTTGGGGCACTGATCTTGTATCCAACAATGCTACTAAATGTGGTGATTAAATCTAGCAGTTGTTTGGTGGAGTTTTTAGGATCTTCTAGATTGAGCATCATATCAACAGCAAATAATGACAGTTTAACTTCTTTTCCTATCTGTATTTCTTTCTTTTGTCTAATTGCTGTAGCTAATGTTTCCAGCACAATATTGAATAGGAGTGGTGAAAGTTGACATCTTTGTCTTGTTCCTGATCTTAGCGTGAAAGGTTTCAGTTTTTGAACATTTAAAATGATGCTGGTGTTGGTTTCTCATAAATAACTTTTATTAGTTTGAGATAAAATGCATTTATTCTGATATTCTCTAGGGTTTTGATTATGAATGGGTGTTGGATTTTGTCAAATGCATTTTCTGCATCTATTGAGATAACCATATGGTTTTTGTTCTTGAATCTGTTAATATGGTGTATTATGTTTATTGATTTATGCATGTCAAACCATCCATGGATCCCTGGGATGAATCCAACTCATTCAGGATATATGATCTTCTTGATGATTCCCTGAATTCTGTTTGCCAGTATCTTGTTGAGGATTTTTACATCAATGTTCATTAGGGAGATTGGCCTATAGTTCTCTTTTTGGGTTGGGTCTTTTTCTCCTTTTGGAATTAAGGTAATGGTTGCTTCAAGGAATGAATTTGGGAGTACTGCTTCCCTTTTGATTTCATTAAAGATTTTGAGAAGTAGTGGTGTTAACTTTCCTTTGAAAGTTTTGTAGAATTCAACAGCAAAGCCATCAGGATCCGGGCTTTTATCTGTCAGTAGGTTTTTAATTAAATTTTCAGTTTCACAGATTGATATTGAGGTGTTTAATGATTTTATATCCCCTTCGTTCAGTGTTGGAAGTTCATATGTGTCTAGGAATCTATCCATTTTTTTCTATGCTTTCCATCTTATAGGAGTACAAATTTTCAAAGTAGGTGTTTATTATCTTCTGGACGTCCACTGGATCTATGGTGATTGCTCCCTTTTCATTCCTAATAGCATGAATTTGAGCCTTTTCCTTTCTTTGTTTGATAAGTTTGGGTAAGGGTCTATCAACTTTGTTTATCTTGTCAAAGAACAAACACTTAGATTCATTGATTTCTTTTGTATCATTCTCTTAGTTTCCATTGCATTAATTTCTGCTTTGATCCTTATAATTTCCTCCCTAAAACAGGCTTTTCGTTTGTCTTGCTCCCCTCTTCCTAGTAGCTTGAGGTTCAACATTAGATTTTTTTATTTGAGCTTGCTCTATTTTCCAGGTATAGGCATTCACTGCTATGAATTTCCTTTGTATAACTGCTTTCATTGTATCCCATAAATTCCTGTAAGTTGTACTGGGGTTATTTAATTGTAAAAACTGGTTAGTTTCTTCCTTAATTTCTTCTGTGACCCATTGGTTGGTCAGTAGTGTACTGTTTAATTTCCAATTATTTGTGATGATCTTGAAGTTTCTTTTGCTATTAAGCTCTAATTTCAAAGCACTATAGTCTAACCATATACAGGGGATAACTTCAATTCCTTTGCATTTACTCCAACATGTTCTATGAACTAGTATGTGGTCTATTTTGGAGAATGACTCATGCGCAGCTGAGAAAAATGTACATTCTGACTTTGTCATGTGAAATACTCTGTAGGCATCTATTAAATCCATTTGTTCAAAAGTTTGGTTCAGTTTAGGTATTTCATTATTGATTTTTTTGTCAATAGTTGATCTATTTGTAACTGCAGGGTATAGAAAACCCCTAGTACTATTGCATTAGTGCTTATCTGGCTTTTCACATCCATTAATATTTGCTTTATATAGTTGGCTGCATTCGAATTTGGTGCATACATGTTTATGAATGTTCTCTCTCTCTCTCTTGGATTGTTCCCTGTACAAGGATGTAGTGTTCTTCTTTGTCTCTCTTAATCAGTTTTGGTTTGAAGTCTATTTTGTCTGCAAACAGGATAGCCACTCCTGCTTTTCTGCAGTTTCCTGTCACTTGCAGAAATGTTTTCCATCCCTTTACTTTCAGTCTATGGCTTTCCTTCTGAATTAGGTGTGTTTCTTGTGTGCAGCATATTGTGGGATCTTGTTTCTTAATCCATTCTGCTAGTCTGTGTGTTTTAATTGGTGGATTGAGTCCATTGAGATTAATGGTTATGAGTGATATTGACTAATTTAGAGCTGTCATGATGTTTGTCTGTTCTTGGCTCTTTTATTCTTTGTTTTTGCCCCTTTCCATTCACTTTCTTGCCTTGTCCAAATGGTTCAGTCAACTGGTTCTCATGAATTTGTGACTTTCATTGTCTTTTTTTTCCAAGATATTCTTTTTTTTTTTTTTTTTTCTGCTTTTTGAGACAGGGTCTCGCTTTGTAGTTCAGGCTGGCCCTGAGCTCACTATGGAGCCCAGGCAAGCCGCCGCGAACTCAGCAATCCTCTTGTCTCTGCCTCCCGAGTGCTGGGATGACAGGCGTGAGCCACCACGTCCGGCATTGTGGTATGCGGCGTTGATTGTTGGTGGGCGTGTCTCCATGCCCAGCATTATATGTGGTTACCAGGGATCGAACTCAGGACCTTGCGCTTGCGAGGCAGGCACCGGAACCACTGAGCTAACCCTCCAGCCCTCCAAGATATTCTTATAATTATTTTGGAGTGCAGGCTTTGTATTTGTGAAGTTTTTCTTTTCTTTCTTTTTTTTTAAAGTGATCTCTTCCCCTTTAAAATTTTTTTATTGGTACATTTTATTGGTACATTATATATACTATCATAATTACACTTCACATTGCAAGTTTGTACCTGTGTATGACACAACTTAATTCTCATTTTCCCCCTCCCCTACCCACCCTAATTCCCCCCTACTGTTACATACACAAGCAGTTTCCTTTTTTACCATCATTTTTTCTTTCTTCATTATTTACCCCAAGCCCCATTACCCTTTGAATATTTACTATTTCAAAATATCAGTCATGCATCCTAGAACACATATATAACTTCAGTTTCTCATATCAGAGAAAACATACAATATTTGCACATCTGTGACCTATTTATTTCACTTATGAGTATGTCCTGAAGATATGTCCATTTGAGTATAAATGATTCAATCTCATCATTCTTTATACTCCGTTCTATTTTTTAAAAACACATCTTTATTCAGTCTAGAGTTGATGGGCATTTGGCTTGTTTCCAAGATTTAGCTATCTGTATTTGTGGAGTTTTTCAAGTGTTCTTTGTCTTGGAAGTATCTTATCTCCCCTTCAGTTCTGAAAGATAGTTTTGCAAGATGCTTCAACCTAGGTTGGAGGTTGTTTTCCTGCAAGACTTGAAACATGTCACTCCAGATTCTCCTCACATTGAGTTGTTTGGGTTGAAAAATCTGCTGTGTTCCTGATGGAGTTCCATTTGTGTGTAGTCTTTTTATTTTCTCTAACTGCTTTCAGTATTTCACTCTTTTGTTGGCTATCTTGATCCTTGATAATTCTATGCCTAAGTGTAGATTTTTTTAATATAACAGTCGTGTGGAATCCTATATGCCCATTTATCTGTATGTCCAATTCTTTTCCTTTTCCTGTGAAGTTTTCTGCCATTATATCTGTGCACAGATTTTTTATTTTTTGTCTTTTGCACTGTCTCCTGCTTCCTCAGTGACTCCAATCAGTCTTACGTTATTCTTCTTTGAGTTGACTAAGAACTGTTGGATTGATTTCTTATGGTCCCTTTCCACTTTCCATAAATTATGTCTTTCCTGTTCACTGGCTGTGATCCTGTCCTCTAGGTCTGATATTCAGTCCTCATCTTCATTCATCCTACTTTGTAAACTTTCATTCTTGGTTTAATCACCTTGAACTCTGTTTGAAGCTGTTTAACAGATTTCATTGTTTATGCTGTCTTAGATTCTATCATGCCCTTCTCTTTATAGCCTTATTAACCATATCACTCACTATGGGCAGTATCTCTGTTTTCATCTCAGAGATTATTTCTGATTTTCTTTTTACCAGATCTGTTTTTGTTACCAGCTCAGAAAGTCTTGGTGATTGAGCTTGCTCCATTTCTCTTTTCCCTGGATTCCCCTGTGGTAAGGATCTTTGTATCTGAGATTTTGAATTTTTTCTTCTTTCTATTCCTTTGCTGTTGCAGATGTTATTGGTTTACTTCCTTGCCTGGTTTGGGCAATGTTTGTTGCAAGTTTCTTTCTTCCTGGTATTTGGATCCCTTAGGAGATGACTACTTCCTGAGTTGTCCTCTTTGGATCTGTAATGGTCCTTAAATATTATCAGATCTGGTACACCATGGGAGGTATTTGAACAGAACAATCACATTATCTTTGTTGACATAATACTTCAGTATCATCAACAGTGTTAATGATAAGCTTTGGCAACTATTATTCTGATACCTTTAACCTCATGAGTTACATCTGTGACCATATGCCTAGATTTAGAATTAATCAGAAATGTGTCTACAACATACAGGTCCTTCAATATAGAGACACTACCCTTTGGGAATAAATGGTCCCTAGGGACTTGGGGAGATAGGGAAACAGAAGGAAAGTAAAAGATTAGAAATAGGGTTAGAGAATCTATAAAGGTCACATAGACCTTGAGAACCTTGTACATGCCGGAGGGCAACAGAGGTAGAAGGGGCAAATATAAGACAGAACCGACAAGAATCACAGGACCACTACATGCTTTGTACACCCTCCTGTAATAATATAGAAAGATTAGAAATTAGGGGAGACTAAAACTCTCTTACTTGTAGATATTGATTCTGATTAGAAGACAGGAGAGGATGAGGGAACAAGAGGAGAATATGGGTACCTAGTAGCACAGGCAGACAGGAGGTTATTTTCTCTCTTTTGTAAAAATGAGAGTAGTTGGGAGGAGAAGAAACCCAAAATAGGACAGATTCAGCAACATCAGAGTAGCAAGATGAAAAAAGAAAGGGAGGTTGGAGCGAAGAATAAAAAAGATAACAATAGCAGCAACAGTAATAACAATAATGCAAAGCTATGGACACTTCCAAAATGGCCCTTGTCAATGTGGATATGTTGTCTCCTATAAATGGTAGGGTCAATAGCATGCAGATTGAAGCTGATTAGTCATAGGGAGACAACTATTATCCCTTTTGTAGTTTCTGAGTTAAATGCCTGAGTTGAGTTCAAAGACGTCCTGTTGGCTTGAACTCTGCTAGAGTCTAGGATCTTGCAGATGGAACTGACTAACCCAACTCACCAAAGGCTGTGGCCAATGAGATTCCATCACTTTTCTAGTGAGTGTTTTTTTGACATGGTGGACTGGGCAGAGGAGTGCACTGAAAGCCTCTATGTTCCAGCACTGCTACTGCACTTATTCTGTGTGCACAGATAGGTAGATGGTTTCTCTGGACAATTTTGCCCCTGAAACAGCCATGTCCAGTCTGGCACACAAGGAAATGGAGCATCTGCAGCCTTCTGGTTTCTCCTGGTTAACACGAAAGTGGGGCTCCTGTACCTGAGTCTCTGTGCCAATTCCACTGACAGGCCCAAACAAAGTAGAGAGCTCATGCCCTTCTGGTCCAGTCCTAGACCCAGGAAACCTACCAGCAGAATGCTTGGGAATGGTACCAGTCTCTTTCTTACTGGGGCTCCTGCACTTCAGTCTTTGTGCCACTTCCCCTGACAGGCCAACACATAGTGGAGAGCTCGCATCCTTGTGGTCTGGTCCTAGGTGTGAGGATCCTGCCAGCAGAATGCTGGGGAATGGTGCCAGGTCCCTTTCTTATCAGGGCTCCTGCCTGTTTTGTGTTTTGTTTCAGATGTGAAGCCAAATATCTCCCTGTTATTCTATCTTGTCTAAAAGTAGATGGCAGAGTACACACCCCAAGTCACCACCTTATAATATTTGCTAAAGTGAATAAAAATGCATGTTTCCAAGAAATTTGTGATTGTTCTTGCTGTCATCCCTAAACCATGATCCCACACTTCAGGATTATAGGCAGAAAGTGAAAAGTTTTTATAAAGGTTTCTGTGAATTATGGAGGTAGGAGTAATGCTGTTTCAAAACCACCTGACAAAATGAGACATGACACACAGTAAGAAGCCAGGAAATTTTTTCATTTGTTAACAAAGAATAGTCTGACTTGCTGTACAAGCATTCAGTGCTATTGTAGTCTATTTTTATCAGATATACATGTATGTCATTTATGATGTAAACAATACCTAATAGCCTATAAAAGCAAGCAACAAACAATAGTGCCACCTCCTAGTCCTTTGTAGATGAAAGTACTCTTTAAAATCCTAGCTATATATTCTCCCATTTCTATTAATACAGAAAGACAAACAAAAAATAATCAAGTTTGGTGTGCTGTTTGGGTATCTCTATGCTCTTTCACTTTGGAGCCCTGGGATTAGGCATCTGGTGCAGGAAAAATGCTCTTTCTGAAAGCTGGTTCTGGAACTCTATTAGCAGCAACAGGATTCTTCACAGGCATGTATAGGGCAAACTCACTTATCTCTAGAAACAACTAAGGGAGACATGTGTAGGACCATTGGATAAAAGAGTGATTGATCTGTGAAACTGATACTTTTATCACTTATAGTGAATGGTACCTGGGAAATTTGGAATATAAATGAAATATGTGATAAAATAGTACAGGAACATGGAGGGTATGTTAGTTGCTTTTCTGTCATTACTGAGACAAAATAACTGACATCAAAAGGACTACTATCCAGAATATATAAAGAACCTTTAAAAATCAGCAACCTCCCAATTTTAAAGACCCAGCTCAAAAGTGGGCATCTGAACTGAAGACACTTTTTAGATGAAAAAGTAAAAACAGATGAAGAAATACTCAATGTCACTGGTTATTTGAGAGATGCAGGTGAAAACAACATTGAGATTTTATCTCACTCCCGAAAGAATGGCTGCTATCAAGAAATCAACCAACAACAAATGCTGACAGGGCTCTAGGGAGGAAGGAGCTCTTCTCCGTTACTGGTGGGAATGTAGACTGGTGCAACCATTGTGGAGATGAGTATGGAGCTCCCTCAAAAGCTGGGATTAGAGTTCCCATTTAAACCTGCTATTTCCCTGCTAGGTATATACATAAAAGGATGAAAAGATTCATATCACAGTGATCTATGTGTACCCATGTTTATTGCAGCTCAGTTTGTAATAGCTTGGAAACAGACCAAATGTTTCTCAACTGGAAACTGAATAAAGGAGATGTGGTTTTTTTTTAATCAAATGGTCTATTACTCCACCATAAAGAATGATAAATTTGTGTCATTTATACTCAATTGGATGTACCTTGAGAACATACTCATAAGTGAAATAAGTAGGACATAGATTTGTAAATAGTGTATTGTTTCTCTAATATGAGATAAGTATTATGAAATAGGAAGACAATGCTCAAAGGGAAAAGGGAAAGGGAGGTAGAGGAAAGCAAAGAAGAGAAACAAATAATTTGACGGTAAAAACAAAAAAA
>PVIC010057354.1:0-10617 GCA_004025085.1 Thryonomys swinderianus
GCCCCCCAATGAATTTTTTGTAGGAAAAGTCCTTTTCTCTTTTTCACAAGTACTTCACTGTTTTACATAATATTTAATTACATAACATAAGGAAAGTCCTAAGTACAGCTATGACAAGCAAGAGAGAAGAGTCAGTCCTCATTTGTCAAGGTCATGGGAGAGGAGAGTGTCAGTCAGTTCAGACTTGTGTGAGCAGGGCTTGTTTAAAGTATCTGGACAAAGGTGACAGAGTATAAAAGTTTTGTGAGAATATAATATAGTCCAGATAAATAGGAAGGCTATATCATACTAAAAAATTAAAAGAAAACTCATCAAGTAATATGTGGAAGCAGCAAGACTCCTCCCTGTGTCTTAAGAGCTAGGTGGGTCCTTTCTGTTTGATCAGAAGAACTGACTTGCATGAGCATGGATGATTGAAAATACGTTTTCTTGTTTTTTTCTGTGACTTGAAGATACTTCATTATACGATCCCTTCCAGGTTTAGAAGTATAGGCTTCTTCAGGTCACTACCAAAGCAATAGACTGAAATTGTACTTTGAAAGAGACTCTTTTTAGTAACACTATTTTTTATAGCTCATAATGTCTTCCTAGTCCAGGAATGCTTCCTCTCACCTCTGTCATTATGATTTTCCCAATTCAGTTAATGTTGAAGGCTTCTGTCTGTTTACAACCCAGAAGTGAAATCTGATTTTCTTGTCATCTTTGCAGTCACTTTACAAAAACCAGAGCAATAATGCTTGGAAGTCTGTGCTAAGACTTTTCTCCCAAATCACGTACTGGGTCTGGCACAGTAGCACGGACCTGCCCCAGGAAAGCCACGCGGTCTGACTGTGTCACTGCCCTCCAGCTTGCTCCAGGGAGCTTGCTGGGCCCTGAGGTTCTCTCAGAGGAATGCACGCCGTAGTACTTGAGGTCACCAGCCGAGGGAAGGATTTTTCTGAGAAGGTAGCATGTGTCAGTCCATTAGTGCTGTTGTAATAAAAATAGTTGAGACTGGGTCATTTATAAAGGACAGACATTTACTTCTGTCTCTCACACCTCTGAGAGGCCTGGAGTTGAAAAAGGCCCTGGCACATTTGGTGTTAGCAGGGATTCCTCTGTCCTTCCAAGGTGCCTCTTGAACCCTTGTCCTCCTGTAGCAGATGAGATCAAAAGGAAAAAGGGACTTGGGTTGGTGAAGACTTTTTTTTTTGAGACAGGGTCTCGCTTTGTCGTTCAGGCTGGCCCTGAGCTCACTATGTAGCCCAGGCAATTGGAACTCAGCAATCCTCCTGTCTCTGCCTCCCGAGTGCTGGCATTATAGGCGTGAGCCACCGTGCCCAGCACTGTGGTATGTGGTGTTGATGGCTGGTGGGCGTGAGTCTCCACACCCAGCATTGTATGTGGTTACGGGATCGAATTCAGGACCTTGCGCTTGCGAGGCAGGCACTGGAACCACTGAGCTAAATCTCTGGCTCTGGTGAAGACTCTTTCACAATGCTCTTGATTCCATGAATCAACCCCTAAAGTCCATCTGCAGGGGATTAAGTTTCAACTTAATTTTGGAGGGATGGATTCCATTGTAGAGGCAGCAGCAGCTGCAGACACTCAGCCCTAAAGAGAAGTGGTGGTTATTTGTAAAAGAATGACATCTGTGCAGCTGGTGGCAGACGTGATTTGAGATTTAAAACTTAGAGGGTCATGGCTGGCATGATTGCTGGTGTGACAGGTGTGGGAAGTAGAAGCTGCTGCTCTCGCACCAAGGAGTCAAATGGTAGAATTCGAGGCAGACTCATCCTACCTCAGTTAATTAAAAATGGAAATAGAACCCTTCTCCTCAAAGGACATGGCGGTGCAGGAGATCTGGAAGAGACAGGTGGGAACAGTGTGACTCCCACTGTCCTCAGTTTACCTCTCCTAGAGCCAAAGTCCCACAGTATTTGGTGAAATGTCTGAATTTCTTACCTCTTCAGGGCCAACAACTCAGGAAAATTCTTTTAATCAGAAATGTTTGATTTCTTAAAGAGATTGCTTTAGTCAAAGACTGTATGCAAATGAATCATTATGTTTTTATGGGATTGTTTTTTGCTTTCATGAATCGTACTGTCAGTTTCCTTTCATTCTTTCCGAAACATAATGAGCAGAATGTGAAGATTAATTATCCATTGCATGGTGAACATAAACTCTCAGTAAATGGCTGTTTTTGAATCTACTTTCAAATCCTCTTTTTGAAAATGGAATATGTATTTTTTTGTGGATAGAGTTAGTTTTGGTTTTAAGCACAAGTTAATCTGTTACCTGTGATCTCATGCATAGCTTCTTCAATTTTTTAAAAAACAGAGTAGCCACTTTTCTTCGCCAATTATGTACTTTATATTCAGCATGTGCACCCATCTTATAATTGCTTCATTTGATAATATTAAAAGTGAACAAGCAGTACACCCTTAGTTTCTTGTCTCATAGGCACCCAAAAGTTCGAACTTTGCTAGGATTTTTCTCAACAATTTACACCATACTCCATCTCCCCAGGGCTCTCCCTTGCTGTCAGCCTTACTGTCTGCAGGATTCCTGACTCTGTTCTTCTCTGATGTGTTTCTCCACTTTCACATGTTTTTTTCTCCTTGAAGGACCTTTCATCACATTAACCTTGATCTTCACCTCTACCGAATGCTTTCTCTAGAACCAGTACAACTTCTGTAGCTGTCAGTAATTTTTAATGATTTCATTCAAAACCATTTCATGGATCTCATAGAAATTAGGAAACTTCTTTTTAAAAACAACCACATAAAGCAAAATCGCACATGCTTCTGCACATGTTTTCAGAAGACTGCAGCTTCGTGGAAGCCCCTATGGATGCAGTTGTTCAACTGATTCCACATTCATCTGTAGTTAGCATCCTTCTTTCCTTCTTCCCTTCTTAGCCACAGGAAATAGATCTTCCTAATGCATGCAAAAGGCTTCTCTCTTAGCCACAAAGCAGGTCCACACTTGAAACTGCCACTTGATTTTAGTCAAGAAAACATTGCTGTCTGTCCCATTCAGAGGGCATAATTTTGCCCTCTAAGTTACAGAAGGGTCCTGGGTTAGATAAAGGTAACCGGGCCTCATAAGGACTGAACATGGCTCTCTCACAGCTACAGATTCACATACAGTCACGCATGGGCAGCACAAGAGTCTGGAAGAGTGTACATATCCCAAAACTAAATAGATTTTATAAGGACAGCAACTTATGTTGTATAATTCTAAGTGCCACTTTTAGGGCCTTCCCAATCCTCCTGGTCATTTTCATTCCATTGTCTTTCTGCCTTTCTAGGGAACACACTGAGTGACAAGGTATATCCTTCTATTTGGCAGATAACAGTTCAAATTTATCTCTGAATCCCACAGCTCAGCCCAGGACCAGCCTGATGGAGCAGCCCACTAGATGGCAGATAGCTCATTGGCAGAAGTGTGACCTGCTCGTGTGAGGTTGATGCTAGTCCCTTACCACTTGATTTGAAAACTGTCCTCCATCCAAAGCCCCTGGCCAAATGAAGTTTTCTCAGATAAAAACTGAGCTTTTACACTGACCCATAGCATTTCATTTTTCATTAAATATTTAATGACCTCCATCAACTGTGATGTACCATAACCTTCTATACCCAAAAGAATGAACAACTACAACAGAGAAAACCGTGTATTATTTGATTCTTGTGTTGCTTTAACCTTAATTAAAAAAATATTACAATGTGTACACACAAATACAGACACACCAGTCAAAACTCAGTCAGTTCTATAGCCCAGTAATATGGAGCACACATGACTGAGCACATAAAAAGTGACCAGAGGCCAGGTAAAAATTAGGCTGTCAGTTAGTGCCAAAAGATCACTGTTTAGAAGTTATTTATTAAGCAAAACAATGGAATGCAAAGAAATCACTTGAACATTTTAAAGCATGACATTTAATTTAAAACAGTCGCATAGATGTTATGGTGGTGAATTTTAGTATTTTATATGTAATATACGTGATATATTTACTTTTATATATTATATAGATGTTTGGGCATATAATTTCTGGAACACAGGACACACATTTTCTTTAATATTCATATCCTTTCCTGAGACTACTTCTCTTCTACCTTTGAAAATATTTGGTATTATGTTACTTTAGAATTATAATCAATTGGAGAACTATCTACCAAAATGCTATCAAATGTTATACAAAATGCTGTCAACACACACAAAAATGAAAATACTGTCAGTTGTTTATGGTTCTAGAAATTATGGAACCACACCAAAGCCAAATGCTTTATAGAAAACTATTATACTGACAAAACACATGCCTAATTTCAACCTTAAATTTAGTCTTGCCAAAAAGTATATTTCTGATTGAAGTTTAATGTGTTTTTCTTAATCCCACTAAAATCTGAATAAGATAAAAAATTTTAACCAGCGTTATTTGATTCATAGTTTGAATGTACCACTGAATGACTTTCAACAGTATTCATGTCTGCATGGTCATCCCAGAGTAAAGGTAAAGAGCTTCTTTATGACTCCAGAATTGTACCCTCTCATCTTCAGTCAGTCTTTCCACCTGGCCCTTCCCTAGCAACCTCAGATACACTTTATGTTATTGTAGATCAGTTTTCTTCATTCCAGAACTTCATGTAAATTGAGTGATATTATCTGTGCTCTGAAGCTTGGGTTATTTTATTCACTGTGTTTTTGAACTTAATCTATGTTCTGAGGTGTATGCCTAGATCAGGTATTCTGCTGATTGTAAACAACATTATTAGGGTATACAAGTGTTTGTTTGCTCATTCACCTGGGGTGACACTTGTTTCTAGCTTTTATCTTTGTCAGAACACAAATATACAGTCTTTTCTGAGGATCTTTTTCCATTTCTCTTAAATAAATGCCTAGTATTGTCATTTCTCAGTAACTCACTGTTTAACTTTGTAAGAAATTGACATATTATTAGCACAAGTGGTGGTTTGTAATGTTCACTCCTGCTGGCAAGGTGGAAAATCTTATTTTTGCCTCATCTTTTCTCCTCTGTTCTTCAAGTTGGAAATTATTGATCTTTCTTTCAAGTTCATGGGCTCTTTTTTGTTGTCATCTTCAATCTCCTATTATATGCATCAAGAGAAGTTTTCATTTCCATTACTGGCCTACTAGTTCTAGGATTTATATTCTTTTTATGGTTCTCAATTCCCTTTCAGATTTCTCTAAATATGAACTCAGTAAGAATGTATCTTTAATTTTTTAAATACATTGTTGCTAACTGTTGTAGTATTCTTTTTTGATAAATTGCTTTACAGACATTGTTTCAGGGTTAATTGCTACTTATCTACTGAAATATGGATTCAATTTTTAATTTCTTTGTCTCTTTTATAATTTCTAACTGCTTACCAATTACTGCTCTCTACCTTGAATTGGCATAGGCTTTGCTTTGTACTTTGAGTGGGATGATGGAAAGCTCTGGGGGTTACCTGAGCTTTCTTGATGTGGCACTTCCAGCCTCCAAACCCCATCTCTCATCTCCTGTACAGATCTTGGCAGGACTTGTATTATTAGTACCATTAAGAGCAAGAGATAAACAAACAATAGACAGGTAGAGTCGGCATCTGAGTGAACTGAAACTAAAGCCTGGGAAAATTAGAACACAAAAGGGAAGAGCCTTTGTGCCCTAGGAAACTAGAGACCAATGCAGCAGGGGAGCAAGTGTTCTCTTGATGTCAGAGTAAAAAGGACAATGCGTCATTTCAAAGGACGAGGATGTAGGTAAACTGAGATACACCGTGGGAAGTCTGCTCTTCCAAATGTCACAGCATAAGCTAAAAGTGACATTCACGTTGTTTCATTCTGTTTTTTTAAAAATTATCTTTATTGGTATATTGTATGTACACATCATGTATTGGTACATTGTATGTACACATCAATATTGGGAATTTGTACCAGTATGTGACACAATTTCATTCTCATTTTTTCCCCATCCCCCTACACACCCACTAACTTTGCCCGGCAACAATGTATATAATCTCTTGAACTTGGGCTCTTCCACTCCCATGGGGCTCCTCTCAGGGAGGAAGACTTCACTTTCTTCTTTCTAATAAACTATGTTACGTTCATTCTCCATTGCTGCCCTTCAGCTTCATTCTTCATTGTCCTCGGGACAAGAGCTCAGATAAAAAAAAATTACATTATGATTGTAATGTTTTATTGGCACGTTTGAATATATAATGATTACATTCCTCATGGGGAGCTGGTACATGTGCATAACACATCTTAATTCTGGTTTTCCCTGCCTTTTCCTCCACTTTCTCTCGCTTCCCTCCATTTTTGGCCATTCTCTCTTACAAAAGCTCTTGGTTTTAAACTTTAAACTGGTCACCATGGATTGCCTGTTAATAAGTCCAAAGCTGATAAGCAGAACCTGGAGATAAAAGAGTAAAGAGAAGTTTATAACTCCCAGCAAATAAGGATCATGGTAAGGATTGGGTCCAAAATGGAGACTAAACTCTGGACGAATCAAGGGGTTTTTGTCAGGAAAACTCAGACATATTCAAGCAGGACAACCTCTTGCTGACAGGTAGAGTGGCACATTCTTCATTGATACATTTTAGGAATATATTATGATCACATTCTTCATTGAGAATTTGTACCTATACATGATATATCATAATTTTTTTTTTGAGACAGGTTCTTGCTTTGTAGTTCAGGCTGCCCTGAGGTCACTATTATAAGCCCAGGGAAGCCTCAAACTCAGCAATCCTCCTGCCTCTGCCTCCCAAGTACTGGGATTACAGGCATGAACTACCATGCCCAGCATTTGTTTTTAATCTTTTTGTTTTAATAAATGATATATCTTGATTCTTGTTTTTTTTCCCCTTTCCCCTACCTTCTCTTCAATCTCCACCCCATATATCTAAGCTGTTTCTGCTTTTTCCCTTTTACCAAATTTTTTTTCCTCTCTTTACTTTTCCATCCTCTGCCCCGAGATTCCCTTCACCTTTGAACATTTTCTTCTTATTTCAAAATACCTATCATATATTTTGGGCCTTATTTTTACACCTTCAGTTTCTCACACTAGGGAAATGATACAGTATTTATACATCTCTTTCCTGTTTATTTCACTTTTGTGTATAGCCTCAGGTGCATCCATGTAGCTATAAATTTCTCAAGTTTATCTTTCTTTATGGCTGTCAAGTGCTCCAGTTGATAGAAAAGCCACATCTTTTTGTACCCAGTCACCAATTGATGGGCATTTGGGCTATATCCAGCACTTGGCTATTACAAACTGTGCTGCTATAAACGTGAGTGTGCATATGTTGCTATGGTATGATGCTTTTATAAGTCAACACATATTCCTTTGCCTTTAATTAAACTAGGAACTAATATAGTCTATTTTGGAGAATGATTCATGTGCATCTGAGATGAATATACATTTTGATTTTGTGAGATGGAATACTTTGTAAACATTTAAGTCCCTGTGTTCAAAATTTGGTTCAGTTCTATATTTCACTGTTGATTTTTCATCCAGTTGATTTATTTGTGACAGCGGGGGACTGAGGTTCCCCACCACTACTCTATTAGCGCTTATTTGGCTTTCAGTGTCTATTAATATTTTATGTAGTTGAGCAAACTAGTATTTGGTGCATATGTATTTGTGAATGTCATCTCTTCCTCCTGTATTGTTCTTGTACAAAGATGTAGTGACCTTCTTTGTCTGTGTTAATTAGTTTTTATTTGAAATCTACTTTATCTGCAAATAAGAGAGCCACTCCTGCATTTCTGTGATTTTCTGTTATGTGGAAAATTGATTTTCATCCTTTTACTTTCAGTGTATGAATTTCTTTTTTAATTAGGTGTATCTTCCACACTGTTGGATTTTGCTCTTTTTAATCCATTACATCTGTGAACAGTGTTTTAAAATGTCATTTGCACTAGCTCCTTTTTCTTAATTGCCACGGATCAGTCTTATGTTATTCTTCTTTGCATCATCTAGCAGCTGCTTGACTGATTTCCCATGGTCCCTTATTATTTTTAAGAAATCTTTACTTTCCTGGTCATTAACTGCAATTTTTCTTCTATGTCTGAGAGTCTGTCCTCACACTCATTCACTTTACTGTGTAAATGTTTCAGTGGAGTTTTGAATCTCCTAGATTTCTATTTTAATTCATTTATTGGATTCCATTTCTTTTCCATGCTAAAATTCCATCATGTTCCTAAAGTCCTCTATTTTTTTTAAATTGATTGGATTGGTACATTTTACATATACATTATGATCATATTCAACATTGAGAATTTGTACCAGTATATGAAATATCTTGATTCTCATTTTTTCTCATTCCCCTGCCTTTCCTACATCCCCTTTCTCTCTATATACATAAGCTTTGTTTCCATTTTTAAAGTCCTCTATTTTTAAATCTATTTTTCATCTCTTTTAATTTGTGTTTTATTCTGTTGATGTTATCTGTTAGATTATTTTTGATTTCAGTTTTTGTACAGATCTTTTGTTACCAGTTTGGAAAGTCTAGGTGTTTGAGTTTCAGGTTATTCTTTTTCATTACCCTGTAATAGTTTCCTTTCAATGATCTGGAATTCTTATTTAGGTGTTTTCACATTTCTATTTTGTTACTGGTGGTGTTTGTTTGTTTTTTTAATTCCTGGGTTGCTACCTGTAAAATGCTTACTGCAGGTGTCTTTCTTGCTAATATTTAGAACCCTTAAGGAATGGCTACTTCGTGAGACATTCTCTGGTTTAATTGGCTCTTAGGCTGCAATTCTGTAATGGATTTTTGGTAATCTCAGTTCTGGAACACCAGGAAAGATATTTGAACAGAACAACCACATAGCCACTGTAGTCTGGTGAGTCTATTGCAGCGACTTTCTTAGCTCTTCCAGTGGACTTCAGTTTTCATGAAGAGACTCAGCAAGACCCTCTCTCCATGGTTCACTGTGGCTGTTTTCTAGAGATCAGCCTTTATGACCCTGAGAGCCTATGCTGTGCAGATCCAGACCTCTGAGTAGCCAGGGCCTCTGGGGCTGCTTGAGGTGGAGTTGCAGGCCCGCCTCCCTGGGTGAGAGTCAGTCAGAACTGCTGAGCTCACTGCCGTGGGGCAGTCTGGCAGAGGCTCTGGGCTCCTGAACTGCAGGGCCTTCTCACTGTGCGGCCATAGTGGTGCATTCTTTTTTTTTTTTTTCCTTTTTGAGACAGGGTCTCGCTTTGTAGTTCAGGCTGGCTCTGAGCTCACAATATAGTCCAGGCAAGCCTCGAACTCAGCAATCCTCCTGCCTCTGCCTCCCGAGTGCTGGGATTACAGGCATGAGCCACTACGCCCGGCTCAGTGGTGCATTCTTAAGCACGCGCAGTCTGATACCATAGCTTTTTATATATCTCTCATTCAAAAGGCATCGAATTAAAATGTTCTGGGTGTATCGTTTCTCGGCCTTTTGCCTAAGATCAAGTGTAAAATGCTCTGGGTGGAGAATTTTAATATTCTGAGAAAAGTTCACTTCTAGGTCAGCTTCTAGGTCACTTCAAGTTCACTTCAAGGGTGGGTAAGGGTGGTTTAGCTAACACAGAAGTCACTTCTTTTCACATTGTAAGTGTCTCTGTGGGGCCTTAGAAGAACAAGCAACTGTGATGGTAGCTTACAGGGATTTAAAGGGGTCACAGCTTGTTTTCTCCTGCAAGAATAAGTGATCGTCCTTGGAAGCATAAATTTATTGGCTCAATTGTTTGATTAGATTTCATAAGTCCAGAACTTACCATAAGGCTTGGCATGTTGTTCCCTGGATATCGGTCTAAGGAGTTACTGAGGTATAAAGGTCTTCCAGGTCTGAGTCAGCTCTGAGAGCCACTGCTCTCTAAGAGTCTTGAGTCTGGTGTTGCTGCTCCTATTTAAGTGCTGGCCAGGCCAGCCCCTCCCAAGGACCAGACGTGGTGGCCCTCCACTTGGGCCCTGCCTCTCATGACAGTCTACAGAGCGCAGCTGCCCTGCACTGTGCTGGACCTCAGCACCCTGCACAGTGTTTGGGGAGCCCCACATAGACCACAGGGCCATTGTTGTGAGCTTCCTTTTGCTCAGGCTCTTTGATCTTCACTTCTTCTTGCTCAGCCCTTGAAAACCACAGGCTCAAGTATCTGTCTTTTTTATGACAAATATATCATTTGTTTATAATAAAAGGCTGAGTCTCCTCATTACACTAGTGTCAGAAGCAGAATCCAACACTCATTCTGAATTCAGTGTTTTCTCCTAAAATTTTGGGCTCAGTGTAGTAGTTTAAACAAATACTTTTTATCTTACTTTAACCTGTACTTTTGGCTTCTCCCTATTGACCCCTGGATGTTCACATCAACTGTCTGCGTCCCACTGGGAGCAGTTTCTGCCATCCAGCATTAAATTTACCTAATCTAAATATTCAGTCATATTTCTGTCTGTTCCAAACTGACTCAGCCCTTCCTTGGTTGAATTATGCTAAGGTTTGCTTTCTACTCTTTCCTGAAAATACCACCTTCCTCTTGCACTGTATGCTTTTTGTAAGCCATTTTGCTGCCTGGAAAACACTTTTTTCCCCTGTCCCTTCTTAGTTATTTCTTTCTTCCAGACTCAGGGATAACTTTTACTCAGTAATCCTGCAACATATTCTGTA
>PVIC010057355.1:0-10660 GCA_004025085.1 Thryonomys swinderianus
TCAGGCTGGCCCTGAGCTCACTATGGTGCCCAGGCAAGCCGCCGCGAACTCAGCAATCCTCCCGTCTCTGCCTCCCGAGTGCTGGGATTACAGGCGTGAGCCACCACGCCCAGCATTATATGTGGTAACCGGGGATCGAACTCAGGTCCTTACGCTTGCGAGGCAGGCGCCGGAACCACTGAGCTAACCCTCCGGCCGATAGTTCGGTCTTTTATTACAGTTCCACATGTTCCAGAGGCTGCAATCCTCTTGCCTCAGGCCTACGGGTAGCCAGGGTTACTTACAGCCATGAACTGAAATTGGCCTTTTGCTTATTTGTTTAAGTTAGGATATTCGGGTTTTTTGTTGTTGAATTGCAGAAGTTTTTATATATTCTAAATACAAATCTGTTATTAAAGATATGATTTGTAAATATCTTGTCCCATTCTATGTGGCTTTTTTCATCTGCCCCCCACTATGGTGCTAGTGACCAAACCCAGCTGCAGCCCAGCTGTCATTCTCTTGATAGTGGCCACTAACACACAGTTTTCTTTAACTTTGATGAAGTCCCATGTATCTATTTTTCTTTCCTTTTGTCATTTGTGATTTGGTGTGATAGCTAAGAATCCACTGACAAATCTAAGTTCATGAAAGAATAACTGCTGTTTCCTTCCATTACATATATAAATTCAGGCTACCCTTGAACTCATGACAATCCTACCTCAACCTCCCGAGTGCTGGGATTACAAGTATATACCACCACGCCCAGCAATTACTTTTTTGGTACCAGAGATCAAACTCGGGGCCTTGCACTTGCGAGGCAGGTGCTAGAACAACTGAACTAAATCTCCAGCCCTCCAGCAATTTATTTCTCTCTCTCTCTCTCTTTCTCTCTCTCTCCCTCCCTCCCTCCCTCTCTCTCTCTCTCTCTCTCTCTCTCATTGTGTTTTTGTTTTTGTTTTAGCTCAGGCTGACCCTGAACTCACTGTGTAGCCCAGGCAAGTCTTGAACTCATGGCAATCTGCCTGCTTCTGCCTCCTGAGTGCTGGGATTACAGGCATGCTCCACCACGTGCAGCTTTCTATGATCAATTTTTAGTGAATTTTGTATGGTAAGGTACGGTGCTGCAAATAAATTCTTTTGTATGTGAGTATCCAGTTGTTTCCACAGCCTTTGTTGAAAATACTATTCTTTCCTATTGAATTGTCCTGGCAGTCTTAAAATTCAGCTCCCTATAAGGGCTGGGGCTGAGGCTCAGAAAGGACACACTTGCCTAACATGCCTGAGGCCCTGGCTTGTATCTCCAGAATTGCAAAAAGAAAAAAGAAGAAAAATTCAAGGACTAGGGCCAGAGATTTAGCTCAGTGGTTCCAGTGCCTGCCTAGCAAGTACAAGGTCCCTGGTTCAATCCCCAGTAACCACATACAACAATACCAGGGGTGGTGACTCATGCCCACCAGCAATCAGTACCACACACCACCACACTGCTGGCTATGGTGGCTCATGCCTGTCATCCCAGAACTCAGGAGGCAGAAGCAGGAGGATTGCTGAGTTCAAGGCTTGGCTGGGGGCCAGCCTGAACTACAAAGTAAGATCCTGTCTCAAAAAAAAAAAAAAATGTGAATGTTCTTCCACTGTTTTTATGTCTATCTTTGTGCTTGTACCACTCTCTCAATTGCTATAGTAGAGCTGTAATAAGTACCAAAGTCAAGAAGTTGGGGTGAACCCCCAGCACTGAAAAAAAAGTCCAGGTGTTTGAGTCTTTATTTTTCTACTTTTAAAGATTGTTTTAAATATTGGGACAGCAGTGAGTCTAGAATCCTAGCTACTCAGGAGGCTAAGACAGGAAGATTACAAGTTCAATGCCAACCTGGGCTGTGGGAGACAGAGTAAGAGGACACAGCTAGAACCCTAGTGGAAAGATACAGTTCCCCATGAGTCCCACAGCAAAAGGATTAACAACCAACAAAAAATAAAATTGGACCGGGTGTGGTGGCTCACGCCTATAATCCCAGCGCTCAGGAGGCAGAGACACAAGACTGCTGAATCTGAGGCTTGCCTGGGCTACATAGTGAGCTCAGGGCCAGCCTGAACTACAAAGTGAGACCCTGTCTCAAAAATAAATAAATAAATAAAAGTAAAAAATAAAATTGGAATCTTGAGGAAAAGGCTGAACCTGGTCTTGCTACTCTGAGCAGAGGCAGCAAAAGGCCAAATACTGCACAAGTAGAAAGGTACCAATGCCCTGAGCTCTCTGCACCTTTATTTGGTACAAAGCCTTCACACCCATAATCCTAAACGTGCATAAAACAGAGCGGTTATCCACAATAATCCCTGTAGTCAAAAATTCTGTAAAGCAGAGTAAACATCCTTAAATCTGAGTAAATCTTAAAACCAATAATCCTAGTGCAGTAATCCTTGTAGCTGAAAATCCTGCAGGGCAGGGCAGATGTCAGCAATAATCCAAGTAGATGATTCCACAGGGCAGGGCAGACACCCTTAAATCCAAGTAAATTGTAAATTCAAGTAAGACATCCACAGTTCCCAACATAACTCCCTTTCTTTTAATTTTATGTAAGTGTATTTTGAGGTAAAGCAAGTACTCCAACAATAGCTTGGTCTATAATTAATAATAAATAAAAACAGTTTTCTTAAAATTTTTCTACTGGGGCCAGAGGGTTAGCTCAGTGGTTCTGGCGCTTGCCTCACAAGTGCAAGGTCGTGAGTTCGATCCCAGTAACCACATACAATGCTGGGCGTGGAGACTCACGCCCCCCAGCAATCAATACCACATACCACAGTGCTGGGTGTGGTGGCTCATGCCTCTAATCCCAGCACTCGGGAGGCAGAGACAGGAGGATTGCTAAATTCAAGGCTTGCCTGGACTACATAGTGAGCTCAGGGCCAGCCTGAACGAGACCCTGTCTCAAAAAAAAAAAAAAAAAAAAAAAACAAAAACCTTTTCTACTGGATGTTTAAGACCAAGTTATGGGGAGACCTATATTAAATAAAGTTAATCTTTTACTATCTAACAAAGTCAAACAAGTCTCAGCCAATCAGAAGTAGTAGCTGACCTTGGAAAGCTAGGGTGAAAATATTGGCTGTCTTTTTATTCCCGTTACCTTTCTAATTCTGGTCTCTAAACTTTAGAAGGAGGGCTAGCCACAGTCTCCTGAACTGATTGAGAGAGTTTGAAAGCAGTTGTTAAACATCCAGGAGAGAAGATCAGTAACATTAGCATATACAACATGAGTAGTAAACTCAACCATTACAAATCTACCTGTATATAAAGTATTCAGGATAAAAATATAATTAGAAGATTATTACAGTTGACAATCATAGTTGTTCTGGTGGTTGAGTCACTGTCTAACGTTAATAGGGCCTTAACTAAAGAACTTCAAATAATATTTTAGTATAACAAATATGTCTCTAATATAGAATAGCCATTGTTAGACATACTTACTCCCCAAAATGTAAGGCAGATGTCTGAATCAAAAGGTGAGTACCATGCTCGCTTCGGCAGCACATATACTAAAAAAAAGGTGAGTACCATACAACTACAGAGCATAAATACACTTTGCATGCCAGAAAAGTAACAAATTATACAGGTTTGTACCAAAAGCATCTTTCATAATCATATAAAATCCTATAAACGTATCACAATATATTTATAATTTATATAAATATTTATAAATAATATATAAATATTTTACCACAACATTTTTAGAGCTATTGTCTTCGATGATGACCAATGCAACCAATTTACAATAACATTGACAAAATATTTGTTGGGGTGTATCTCCCATAAGGTTGTGAAAATATTGATGTCCCATCAGTGAAAAAAGACCAAAATAATTATGTTCTGGGCAGCTGCTCCTCTGTTCACGAAGGGGAGTTCCATTTAGCCATCTCCCAAACTTTAAGGGTTTTTATTCATATAGCAATTAAGGAAAAACACAGTATTTTCCCAAGATAAATCGGAACATCACTTTGATCAGCTAACATCTAAAAGCAAATGTACCCTTCTTTCCAACAAAGTTCATCTGTAAGTCAACCCAACCATAGATGGTTATCCTCTATGAAAAATTTTTCAAAAGATGAAAAGAAAAAGAAAACAATTATTTTGAGCTGAAACAAAACAGACAGATCATATGATTGGACAAACAAATAAACAAACATATAAGACAATCTATACAATTGGAGTGCACTCAAATATATTTGGCCAAGCTGAACCTCACTATCATTTCCTGTATGTTCTCTTAGCCTTTTTACTGCACTCAAGACTGGACAAAAACTTTCTGTAGGTCAATTAACAGAGATCTCCTATGATTAGAGCCAGGAGAAATAAAAATACTTTATACCCCCCAAAAAAGGAAAAAAACATTTTTTTTAACTCATGAACTTGTTTGTTGTCCCTCTGGGGGTGATGGGTCCTGGACCTCATCTTGTATTAGCTGGTCATCACAGGTGAGGTGAGTCACTCGGGTGTGGCTGGCTCATCATTTTGAGTGGGGGTGCTGTCCTCTGTTCTCAGAGAAGTCGGTTTCCACCAGCGTGACCCATGGTCGCACACTCCAAGAGGACAGCCACAGGTTTCATTGGTATCTGTCAGCACACAAGCAAAACCTCTCCCCCAAGTTACTAACGCAGCAGGGCCGTTCCATTTTTCCTTCGAGCATCTTTCCAAAGGACTTGTGGTTTCTGGGTTTTAGCCATGGGATCTGCATGCCAATGGAGCATAGCAGGTGGTTGTGTGAAGCCTGCTGTAGGATTTAAAAAGTTAAGTACAAAAACAGCTAGATCTAAGCAGGCTTGTGGAGGCAGCTGACTTTCTCCTTTTGATTGTTTAAGCAACTGATGTTTGAGGGTGGCATGGGCTCTTTCTACTAGGGCTTGTCCTTGTGGGTTATATGGAATACCACTATTACGCTTAATATCCCAAGTCAGAAAGAATTTTTGGACAAGTTTATTAATATATGATGGGCCATTATCAGTCTTAATGGCTTTGGGCACTCCAGGCAGACAGACAGTGTTGTTGAACATGGTGCCTTTTCTCCTAGTGCAGTGTTTGGCCTTTTGCTGCTGCTGCTCAGAGTAGCAAGAGTCGAGCCCAGACTCAGCCTTTTCCTCAAGGTTCCGATTTTGTTGTTTGTTGGTTGTTAATCTTTTTTTTTTTTTTTTTTTTTTTTTTTTTGAGACAGCGTCTCGCTTTGTAGTTCAGGCTGGCCCTGAGCTCACTATGTAGCCCAGGCAAGCCTGGAACTCAGCAATCCTCCTGTCTCTGCCTCCCCAGTGCTGGGATTACAGGCGTGAGCCACCACGCCCGGCACTGTGGTAGGTGACACTGATTGCTGGTGGGCGTGAACCACCACACCCAGCATAGTATGTGGTTACCGGGGATCGAACTCAGGACCTTGCGCTTGCGAGGCAGCGCTGTAATCACTGAGCTAAATCTCCGGTCCTGGTTGTTAATCTTTTTTGCTGTGGGATTCATGGGGAACTGGATCTTGCCACAAGGGTCTGGCTGCGTCTTCTTACCCTGTCTCCCACACTGGGCAACTTAGTGACTTGAAAAGTTTAAAAAAAAAATTTCAACAGGAGTAATGTTTACCGGCCAGTACTTCCACCACCAAAACAAAACAACACCACTTGCTAAGTAAATAAAATTTAAAAAAATGAAATGAACCTCTTAAGTAGTTGGAGAGATGAAACATGCTATTAATGTTAATATCTAATTTTTTAAACAGTGGTGAAGTTTCACATCTTTCGTTCGTTTATTTTGTTGTCAACAAAGGTTGTCACTGTCCAGGCAGGCCTTGAACTCACCATATAGCCCAGGCTGGCCTTGAACTTACGGCGATCCTTCTGCTTGAGCCTCCCAAGGGCTGGGATTGCAAGCATGTGCTATCACGCCCAGCTCACATTTATTAGAGATGGGCAAATAACTGAAGAATAGAGAAAAACAGGCTCTGCTGAGCAAGTTCGGGCTGAGAGGAAAAGGAAGAAAAATTTAAAATACACCCTCCAGCACGAACAGACACAATAGCCTAATTAATCTTTTTAGACAGGCTAGTGACATTTTCTGAGAAAGGACGAGATCCACTTACCCATTCTGGTGAGCAGCACGAACAGGCGAGTCTCCGCAAGTCCGGTTCTGCGAGAGCTCAAGAGAAGTGACTCCGGGGAGCAGGAGCCTTAGGAGGGGAGCGGAGGGAGGAGTAGACGCGGAATAGGCAGGTGATTCTGAGCTCCGGAGGGAACACTGGGGGGAGAAGCAACAATGTTAGCAACAAAGCCTGGGAAACGGAAGGGACATTGGAGAAAGGGGCCACGGATCGAGGAGAACACAGGGGCGGCATGATCTGTGCCCAGCTGGACTCCGCAGGAGTGCAAACCGGACAGGCTTGGCTTAGAGGCCACTGTGGTTCAGACAGGGTTTGTCCCCCACGTTATTGATGGGCGGTAGAACTCAAGAGGTGAGGCCGAGTGGGAGGAAATTGGGTTCCAGGCTCTCAGCGTTAGAAAGCACTAAGGTGACTCCCCTGGGAGCGGGCTGAGTCTGTTACTGTGACAGGGAATTGTTATGAAGCTGCTTGGTCCCGGACACATGTGACACTTGATGTTCTTGCGTGCGTTCTCATCATATGATGCCATCTACCACATGTGACACAAGACGAGGTCTTTGCCAGGTTTGACTGCCTGAGCTTGCACCTTCCAGACTAGAAGCCCAAATAAACTGCCTCTGCGTGTTTTTTTGTTGTTGTTGTTTTGTTTTTGTTTTTGTTTTTTTGGAGACAGGGTCTTGCTTTGTAGTTCAGGCTGGCTCTGAGCTCACTATGTAGCCCAGGCAAGCCTGGAACTCAGCAATCCTCCTGCCTCTGCCTCCCGAGTGCTGGGATTACAGGCGTGAGCCACCACGCCCGGCACTGTGGTATGTGGTATTGATTGCTGGTGGGCATGAGTCTCTACGCCCAGCATTGTATGTGGTTACTGGGGATCGAACTCAGGACCTTGCGCTTGCGAGGCAGGCGCCGGAACCACTGAGCTAACCCTCCAGCCCTGCGTGTTTTGTTATAGCGACACAAAATGGATGGAGACAGCGGCAGATCAAGGGAACCTCAGGCCTTGAACGCCAGCAATAAGCAGTTGCACTGCGTCGAGGGAATTTAGACTAAAAATCAGTTTCCTTTGTATTTGCACCGATTCTAAGTAATGTTAGTGATAAAACACTCCTTCCAAATAAAACCTTTCGTCAATCTAGGGCAGCACTAGCAATAACATGCAAGCACATATGTTATTTTAAATTTCCCAGTGGCCACATTAAAAAAAAGGAATAGGCAAAGTTAATTTTAATAATATATTTTATTTAACCCAATATACCAAAAATATTATCATTTGAAGACCCATTCAAAATAAATGTTAGCGAAATATTTGACTGACATTTTCCATATGAAATGCTGCAAATATGGTATGTATTTTCCACTTCCATCACATCTCGACATAGCTGCGTGCCTAGGGCTTGGTGTCCACACATGGCTCCTGCCCACTGCAGTGCTCAGTCTGTACTTAAGATCCAAACAGAAGGTGGTTATGACTGCCTTATAATAATATGTTAAGAGCTTCAACTAAGCACAATGTTATTACTTATCCTTTAATGAACGTTCTAGTGTACATGAAAGGCAGTTTGGAGAACTCATCATTCCATTGCCCCTTTCAAATGTGAGGATTCAGACCCATGATTGGATGTTTGCAGATTAAATTTGTAATAGCTCACAATTATTACAGCTGGTTTAGGCACTTTTTTTTTTTTTGGTCTCTAATTGCTGTGGTACTGCACATACCTGAGATTAAATAGTAGATTAAAATGAGCAATAATAGGCAATGATTGCAAACCAGAAGAAATAAAACTCAAGACAGTTCAATTCTATCTTTCTATGTTACCCCTTTGACTTTGTATTTGCTTTTAAATTTCTGAACAGTGAAGATGGTGATTATATTTCATTTTTATTTTTAATTTTTAATTTGGGAATGGGGATTGAGCTTCGAACCTTCACAATGAGCTGTATTCCCAAACTCCCCTTTAAACAAATTTTTTAAATTTTGAGACAGGATCTCACTAAATTGCCCAGGCTGGGGTCAAACTTGCACTCCTATTGCCTCAGCCTCTCAGAATGCTGAGAATATGTGTGTCACCAAACCCAGTTTGATATTTTTTTTCTCAGATATTTATTTGTACATTTTATATACAGCTCACAATCACAGACAACACTGGGGAATCTGTACCAGTATATGACACAAGTTAATTCTCATTTTTACCCACATCCCTACTCACCCACAGCCCCTCACCCCTTATATACATGCTCTTTCATTTTCATATTTATTCTTTCCCCTCATAATGTTCCCACACAAAATTCCCTTTGGAAATTTCCTTATAAAAGCTAGCATACATTCTAGAACTCATTTACATCTACAGGTTCTCACAGCAGAGAAAAGATATGGTATTTTCATATGTGTGATCTATTTATTTCACTTATTAGTGTGTCCTCCAGGTCTATCCATTTGCACACTTTAATTTTTCTTTTTACTTTTTTTAGTTTTTTTCAGACAGAGTCTCACTTTATAGTTCAGGCTGGTCCTGAGCTCACTATGTAGCCCAGGCTAGCCTCGAATTTATAGCAATCCTCCTGCCTCTGCCTCCCATGTGCTGAGATTATAGGCGTGAGCCACCATGCCCAGCATTGTGGTATATGGTACTGGGGATTGAACTCAGGCAGATGCTAGAACCACTGAGCTAAATTCCCAGTCCTGATATTTAATATTTTTGATGGTATGTGAAAATATAAAAAATGTTTTACTGTATTTGACTAATGCTACTGTCTTAGTCCATTTGGGTTGCTATAAGAAAATGCCATAGACTGAGTGACTTATAAACAACAGAATTTATTTCTTGTAGTTCTGGAGACTGGGAAACCCAAGACTCAAGGGGCCAGCTGTTTCCATGCCTGATGAGGACCTGTTTCTTGATTCATAGGTGCACCTTCTTGCTGTGTCCTCACATGGTGGAAGGGACAAACAAGCTCCACAAATTACTTTTATAAGGGCACTAATCCCTTTTTGGGGGGAAAGGGGACAAAGTCTTACTCTGTAGTTCAGTCTAACCTTGAACTTGCTATGTAGCCAAGGCTGGCCTCAAACTCGCTGTAATGCTCCTGCTCAGTGCTGGGATTTCAGAGTTGTGCCACTGTGCCTGGCACTAGTGCCATTATTAAGGACTGCACATTCATGGCCCAATCACCTTCCAGAGCCCCACCTCCTCATGCCATGACCTTAGGGATTAGAATTTCAATATGAACTGGGGTGTGGGACACACAAACTTTCAGACCATACCAATTATTACAGTTGAATTGTACTTTCATTGTTCATTTTAATACTAAATGAGGAATCAAGAAATAATGATTTCTGTATTTTTTTCTTATAAAAATAGATAGGCAAATATGATCTACTCTGTCAGATTCAATAGATAAATTATTGGGTCAACCAAAGAATTTAATTACCTCATTATTTATCTATTTATTTTTTAGACCCAGAGATTGAACCGCAGGGAACACTGAGCTGAGCTTTTTTTTTTTTTTGCTTTTTGGAGACAGGGTCTTGCTTTGTAGTTCAGGCTGGCCCTGAGCTCACTATGGTGCCCAGGCAAGCCGCCGCGAACTCAGCAATCCTCCTGTCTCTGCCTCCCGAGTGCTGGGATTACAGGCGTGAGCCACCACGCCCAGCATTATATGTGGTAACCGGGGCTCGAACTCAGGTCCTTACGCTTGCGAGGCAGGCGCTGGAACCACTGAGCTAACCCTCCGGCCTGAGCTGAGCTTTTTATTTTGAGGCAGGGTCCTGTTAAACTGCTTGGGATGACTCAAAAACCTTGGTAATCGTCCTTCCTTACCTTCCCAAGTAGCTGGTATTACAGGTGTGTGCCACCATCCTCTGGCAGAGAACATTTCTTTACATATTCCTCCTTTCCACCCTCTATACATATCCTTTAAAAACTGTTATGAACAGCACTGTGTTTGAAGTAATTCAAATCATGGATCATGTCCAAGTCGGCACAGAGAAGTTCTTGTTGTTGCTTCCTGAAGCATGCAGCCCACAGCCTGTGAGCGCCTCGCTCCTGGTGGACTCACCAGGAGACCGAATCAGAGCTCAGGATGCACCTTGGTGCGCCCCACAGAAGAAGTACAATTGCAGTGCAAATGTGCCAAGACAATGACTGGCCTGAAATGCAGAAAATTAGAAATAAATGAAGCCATTTGTAGAGTCTGGGACTTGAAGGACAAATACCATTTTGTGAACGTGAAGTTTGATGTTAGACCTTCTATTCAAGTTTGGATATTGCATAGGGTGACTCTTGAAGCGTAAAACCAAAGCAGATACAATGAAACCTTGCTACTGCATGGTTAACTGGTGTGAGGAGCGTCTCCCTTATTCTGTATCTGTATGAACATGGAGAAGATTCAGCTCTGTGCCGGTTGAACAAGTCTGTTCTCCCTGGAGCATCCAGACCAAGGCACATCAGTTTCCCCAGGGCTTTTCTTCTACTTCTGAACCTCTTCTCAGCCCTCCAGAAACAACGGAGGCTGCATTTTTTTTTTTTTTTTTTTTTTTTTTTTTTTTTTTTTTTTTT
>PVIC010057356.1:0-10691 GCA_004025085.1 Thryonomys swinderianus
TTTGTCATATGGGTGCAGATTCTGGGGCCCACACCGAAGTTGGAAACTCCGGGGCAGCCAGTGGCAGAGGCTTGGGCGAGCTCTCCTGGCAACTCTGCAGGGCTCCCCAGGCTGAGTCCTGGCTGGGGCCACACCTTCTAACACTGACCACAGAGTGAACATCCCTTTATTTCATCTCACTTTATTTTTTAAGAGAAAGGTCTTTTTTTTTTTTTTTTTTTTTTTTGAGACAGGGTCTCGCTTTGTAGTTCAGGCTGGCCCTGAGCTCACTGTGTAGCCCAGGCTCACCTCAAACTCAGTGATCCTCCTGCCTCTGCCTCCTGAGTGCTGCGTGAACCACCATGCCCAGCATTTTTTTTTTCAAATGAGACAGGATCTTGCTATGTAGTCCAGGCTGGCCTCAAACTCACACCAGTAGCCCTGGCTAAGATTTACGTATTCTATGGGTTAAATTATGCCTCTCCAAAAGTATATGTTGCAATCTGAGTGTGCTAGTACACACCTGTAATCCTAGCACACAGGAGGCTGAGGCAGGAGAATCACCCTGAGTTCAAGGCCAGCCTAGACTTCCTAGTGAAACCTCGTCTCAAGGAACAAAAGAACAAACAAAAATAAATACATAAATAAAATGAGGCTAGAGATGTAACTCAGTTGATTTGAACCTCAACATAAATGAATGAACATGTAAATAAAACTTACTGGAGGTGGGCCTGGTGGCACATGCCTATAATCTAGCTACTTGGGGAGACCGAGGCAGGAAGATCACAAATTAGAAGCTAGCCTAGGCAATATAGAGACCTTGACTCAAAATCCAAAGTAAAAAGGGCTGGGGCCAGAGATTTAGCTCAGTGGTTCCTGCATGGCAGGCACAAAGTCCCCGGTAACCGCATACTCCAGTGCTGGGCCTGGTGACTCACGCCCACCAGCAATCAGTACCACACACCACAGTGTCAGGCGTGGTGGCTCACACCTGTAGTCCTAGCACTCGGGAGGCAGAGACAGGAGGATTACTGAGTTCAAGGCTTGCCTGGGCTACATAGTGAGCTCAGGGCCAGCCTGAACTACAGAGTGAAATCCTGTCTCAAAAAAAAAAAAAAACCCTAAAAAGGGCTGGGAGGTAGCTCAGTGGTGAAGCACCCCTGGGTTTCATGCTCATGAAGGCAAAAAAGAAAAAAATTGCCAAAATCTTGCCTTGAAGCACAGCGTCCTCATCCCCGCCTACTATGGGATTGATTTTAGTGGGCTGAACCCTGACTCAGGCACATAGGAATTGTCCAAAATTGTGGGACATTCACCTCTGAAGCCTCAGTTTCCACGTCTGTAGTTTGGGGCTGATACTAGCTTTCCCTCCCAGCACCCAGGAGTTGCGAGTGTCTGACCAGCGCTCGGGACCTGGTGACTTGCAGAGGGCGGTTAACCCCGCTCTGCACTTGGCTCTTCTGGAGGGAGCTGGGATCACAGTGCATTTTTACTGTAATGCTTCAATCTGCTCCACAGGTGCTGGGAGTGGTGACACTCATCTGTGACCCTAGTGTTTGGGAGGCTGAGGCAGGATGATCTCTTCAAATTCCAGGTTTACCTGGGACTCCACATGACCTGCTCTGAGCGCCGAGATCACAGGTGTGTGTTGCTACACCCGGCTCTGGCTCAGCCCTGGGACTCTGCTAAGTGCTTTGATGAATTACCTGAATCCCAGGTGCCAGTGAGTGATAAGGACGGACCAGGAGCCCAGCCCGGAGGGAGCGGCCCTTCCCGGCAGAGGAAGATATTTTCAGCAGGGGGATTTCCTCAGACCCCTCCAGTTGCACGGTGTGGACAGCTGCCTCTCCCCGTGACCCGAGGAGATCTGCGGCGTGCACTTAGCAGCACTCTGCAGCCCTGGCAGACGCAGGCCTGCCCCTCTTAGCAGCGCGCTGGGAAGCAGTAACTGGCTATTGATGTCATTTAAAGGAAAAGTGGGTCCCCACCCAGACAGCACCCGGTCTGAACCGAAGAGCGAGCCATGACCGCAAAAATCCAAGACCGCTCCTTCCTGTTCAAGTACTTGGCTGCCCGATGAATTCCAAAAACAGTATAGAAAGATTTAGGAATTTAGCCAGGCCTGGTGATACGTGCCTGGAATCTCAGCACTCTGGGAAGCTGGGGCAAGAGGATATAGCACGCTCAACCCCAGCTTAATGACTTCAGTGAGACCTGTCCCTAAAGGACAAAATTTAAATGAAGTGAAGATGTAGCGCAGGGTCAAGGCCCTGGGTTCAATGTGCAGAGTGAATTTAGGACTGTCTCTGTGCTGCCCGAGTGACTGGTAGCTACATGAACCCAAAAAACAGGTAATAGAAACGCTACAGGGAAGAAGACTCTGAACATCAGTACAACTCCATAGGAAGATGTTTACTCTTTCTTTGATTTATTTTATTTACTTGAAACAGAGTCTCACTATGTAGTTCAGGCTGGCCTTGAATTCACAGTAATCTTCCTGCCTCAGCCTCCTGAGTGCTGGGATGACAGGTGTGTGCCACCACACTCAGCTATGAGAGTGTATTATATGAGAACATTGAATCCCAATTTTAAAAGCAGCTGCCTTTAGGTGTTAACCACCTTCTGGTGGGTGTGGTAGGCTATTCTCCTGCTTCAGCCTTCTAGTGCTAGGATTACAGGCAAGCACCACCATGCCTGGTTAAAAATGATTATTTTTAATCTTTTTTCTTTTTTTTTTTTGAGACAGGGTCTCGCTTTGTAGTTCAGGCTGGCCCTGAGCTCACTATGTAGCCCAGGCAAGTCTGGAACTCAGCAAGCCTCCTGTCTCTGCCTCCCAAGTGCTGGGATTACAAGCATGAACCACTAGGCCCAGCATTGCGGTATGTGCTATTGAGGATCAAACTCAGAACCTTGTGCTTGCCAAGCAGACGCCAGAACCACTGAGCTAAATCTCTGATCCTGAGATGATTATTTTTAATAAGTTGAAAGGAAAGAAGGGAAAGGAAAAAGATGGAAGAGAAGAAGGAAAAAACAGAAACAAAATTTATGTATATAGGGAGGGGTAGAGGGGCTTAAGGGTAGTGGGAAAAAAAATAAGAACCAAAGGTTGGAGATTTAGCTCAGTGGTTCTGGTGCCTGCCTAGTAAACTCAAGGTCCCTGGTTCAATCCCCGGTAACCACATACAACAATATCAGGTGTAGTGACCCACATCCACTGGCAATCAGTACCACATACCACAAATGCTGGAGTTGGTGGCTCACGCCTGTAAACCCAGCATTCAGCAGGCAGAGGCAGGAGGATTGCTGAGCTCAAGGCCAGCCTGGGCTCCATAGTGAGCTCAGGGCCAGCCTGAACTACAAAGCAAGACCCTGTCTCAATAAATAAATAAAAAAAATACCTACCAAGATACATCCTGTACAGATAGATTCCCACTAGTGACTGGATCATAAGTATATCTAAAATGTACCAATAAACTCAATAAATAAAAAGTTTTATAAAGCAAACAAGGTGAAGAGAGAGAAGTCTGCTCCGTGCACAGCCAGTGCTCATGGAGCTGGGAGGTCCCAATGGCCACCGGGCAGCCCCTCCCCAACCCCTCTGCCCAGCACCCCCACGAGGCCTTCAGTCCGCCCAGGGCACCCTCCCCCACTCCCCACAAGGGCAGAAACAGCTGGAGCTGAGAGCCACAGGCCCGGGGACTTTGGCCTTGCTGCTGAGTGTGGCTGCCAGGGTGAAAGGGAGCAAAGAGAAATCTAGGTGACAGGTGACTGTCGGCGGTGACCCTTTGGAAGCTGGGCATTGATCATCCGCACTGCTGTAATCCCAACACTCTAGGAGGCTGAGTCAGGAGGACTGCTGAGTTCGAGGCTTGCCTGGGCTACGTAGTGAGCTCAGGGCCAGCCTGAGCTGTCTCAAAAAAAATAAAAAAATGTTACAGGGGGTGTGGAGTTACCGTTTATAATCCACTCAGGAGGATGAGGCAGGAGGATTAGTGAGAGTTCAAGGCCTGCCAGGGCTACACAGTGAGCCCATTGAGCAGTAGTACTGTACACAGTATAAGCATAACATTCATCATGGGTGGAATTGATGTATGAAGTTAATGTTTCATCAAACTGGTGAAAGTGATAAGATTCACCAGGAAGGCTAATTCCTGTCTACCTCCCAGTTAGAGTCCTCATACCTCCGTGTCTCCATGGGCCTGGGATCCATAACACCAAACCAGGCTGTAGATAGACCTTACCCGCAGGTCCAGGGTCCCTTCCCATGGCTGCCCCCTCTCCCCAGCAAGCACAGGACCAGTTTTTTTTTCTTTTTTTTTTGAGACAGGGTTTTGCTTTGTAGTTCAGGCTGGCCCTGAGCTTACTATGTAGCCCAGGCAAGCCTCGAACTCAGCAATCCTCCTGCCTCTGCCTCCTGAGTGCTAGGATGACAGGCGTGAGCCACCACGCCTGGCACTGTGGTATGTGGTATTGATGGCTGGTGGGTGTGAGTCACCACACCCAGCATTGTATGTGGTTACCGAAATCAAACTCAGGGCCTTGTGCTTGTGAGGCAGGCACTGGAACCACTGAGCTAAATCTCCGGCCCATGACCAGTTTTATTATATGTGCTGCCTAAGTGAGGACCAGAACAGCACGAGGACGGGAATCCACAGTCCCCACCTAGGTAAGTTTAGAGATCCAGAGACTCTGAAGTCTGGCATCGTGGCACATGCCTGTAATTCCAGCACTTGGGAGGCTGAGGCAGAAGGATCTCCATGAGTTTAAGACCAGTTTGGACTACATACATAGTAAATTCAAGGTCAGCCTGAACTATATAGCAAGATCTTGTCTCAAAAATAAAAAATAGGGGCTGGAGGGTTAGCTCAGTGGTTCTGGTGCCTGCCTCGCAAGCACAAGGTCCTGAGTTCAATCCCCGGTAACCACATACAATGTTGGGCATGGAGACTCACACCCACCAGCCATCAATACCACATACTACAGAGCTGGGCACGGTAGCTCACGCCTGTCATCCCAGCACTCGGGAGGCAGAGGCAGGAGGATTGCTGAGTTCGAGGCTTGCCTGGGCTACATAGCGAGCTCAGGGCCTGAACTACAAAGTGAGACCCTGTCTCAAAAATAAATAAATAAATAAATTCCCCAAACCCAAGAACTGGGGTGGGGCCCAGCAGCCAGAGACTGATGCCCCCTAAGACACTGGGCACCAGTTAAGGGTTCAGTCCAGAACCAATACTGTGGGTTGCAGGGTGAAGGCGGAAGTGGCAAGCCTGTGTGATTCTTATTGTGGATCTCTGGGCTTGCTGGGCTGTCATCCTAATACGGGCGGGTGGAACGCGAGGCCTTTAGGCAGAACACGAAGCAGACCTGTTCCGTGGAACTGTGAAGTCAGTTTTCCTTGGCTTTAAAAGACAGGAAAAAAAAAAAAAAGATTGCTTCACGGGCTCCACTGGTGTCTGAACTTTTCCCTTTTCTAGTAAAAGTACAAAATCCAGCTGGAGTTCTTGACCAGCAACATCTTTCTTCAGAAGTTACTGCTTTCGATGCTCCGTTGAGTTCCAGAGATAAGATAAATAATTTACCAAATGTAGGTTTCTGATTACTCACGCCATTAGCATTTCCAGCCAGCCGCTCGGGACCCTGGGGAGCTGGCTTTGGTCGGGAGCGGCCCATCTGCTTTTGTTTTTGTGTGGGGAGTCTTTTGGGGGTGGGGTTGCCCGGGAAAGCCAAGGCGCGTCCAGCAGCCCACACATACTTTGGGGATGAACGGCACGATCTTATGGGTTTTACTGGAAATTGTGGGCAACACCAGTGTATTATTTAAAAACGACACAGCTGCCGAGGCGCTCCCCCCCCCCTCGCTCGCTCTCTCGCTTTTTTCTCTTTCTTTAAACTGAATAAAATCAAAACTGCATCCCGTTTTCAAAGATGGCGCAAGAGAAGGTATCCGGAGCGCGTGTCCCTCCTGTGCGGGGCCCGTATCCTCCGTGGGGTGCAGGCTCTCGAGAGACGGCAGGGAATTTGACGCAAGGGGTTTAGCAGAGTTTCTCCGACATCGAATGACACCGTTTGAGAAAACCGGGGCCTCTCGTCACCTGGACACCCCCTTCTTCACACAGTGCATCTGAGAGAACGGTGGTGGGGCGACAGCGTGGGCGTCGGGGCGACCGGTGGAGAGGTCAGGGCTGTGCCTTTCCCCTTGCGCGTCCCTTAGGAGTCGGTACCTGTCAGGTCTTTATCTTATGCAGGGCTGAGGCGTGAACTGGGTTAGCGGAGATCACAGCAGAAATAGCAGCGCCCGGGACAGTCCACTGCGGACGGACAGGGGAGGAGGTGGAGCCAATAGGTTCTGTGTCGCCTATGTGGGGTGACTGAAAAGTATGGTGGCTGTTTACAGATTAAAAAAAATATTGCTGCAGCCAGGCATGGTGGCTCATGCCTGTCATCCCAGCACTCAGGAGGCAGAGGCAGGAGGATTGCTGAGTTCAAGGCTTGCCTGGGCTACATAATGAGCTCAGGGCCAGCCTGAACTACAAAGCAAGACCCTGTCTCAAAAAAAAAAAAAAAAAAAAAAGTGGGGGCTGGAGGGTTAGCTCAGTGGCTCCAGCGGCTGCCTCACAAGCACAAGGTCCTCAATTCCATCCCGGTAACCACACACAATGCTGGGCGTGGTGGCTCACACCTGTAATCCCAGCACTCAGGAGGCAGAGACAAGCGGATTGCTGAGTTCCAGGCTTGCCTGGGCTACAGAGTGAGCTCAAAGCCAGCCTGAACTACAAAGCAAGACCCTGTCTCAAAAAAAAAAAAAAATTTGTGATCAAAGACACATTGTCATGACTCCCCTCCAAAGGCCCCACCCTGGCTTCCCACGCACCTGTCCACCCTCCCTGCCACTTTCTGCAGCAGCTCTGGGGACCCCTTAGTTGCACTATCCTGGCTGCCTCAGTGTCCCAAACTGATTCAGTGTTTCATTCCTGATCACTTCGACTACGGGGAAACAGCCAGGAGTCACGTGGCGCCAGATCCATTGAATAAGGTTGATGAGGACACTGTGTCATGGTTCTTTTTGTTTGTTTGTTTTTAAAGTTTTGAGACAGGGTCTCGCTTTGTAGTTCAGGCTGGCCCTGAGCTCACTATGTGGCCCAGGCAAGCCTCGAACTCAGCAATCCTCCTGCCTCTGCCTCCTGAGTGCTGGGATGACAGGTGTGAGCCACCATGCCCGGCCATGAATCTTTTTTTAAAATTTTTATCTTTATTGGTACATTGTATAAACACATCATATCATGATCATGCTCAATATCAGGAATTTGTGCCAGTATATGACACAATTTAATTCTGTTTTCCCCCTTCCCCTCCCTACTCCACAACCTACGCCCTGATTCTCAGCCAGCTTTCCATTGGATGGCGCATAGCAGCAGCTGTCTTCACCGAATTTTTGATCACACCTCCTCAGGAAAGAGGACTTTTAGAACTGCTTCAGAAAATGGAAGAATGATGGGATAAGTGCGTTCAAAGCAAGAGGTGGGACCTGGGAGTAGCTGATGGCGACGTGTTTTTTATTGGAATACACTTTTAAACTTTAAATATTCCCTGTATATTTTGATCTCACCTTGAGTACAATGTGTTTTTTAATTCAGTAATTTACTTCACTCCTTTCGAAAAGAAATGCGGACTGTGTGTCCGGATGTTGTAACGAGGGTCTGTGGTCTGGCTTTTTGACCTCTAAGGAACAGAGGTTTCGCATGACCTCCTGTGGAAGATCTTCGTGGCTTTTTTCTTTTGTTTTTGTTTTTTGATCTTGGTGTTTTTGAGGACTTTTCTAACGCAGCCAGGATTACACACCCTGATTCCTATCTCTAGCACCCTGTGTAGAAGGCAAAATAATAAGGCGAGGCCATCTTGGTACAGACCTATTGTTTTCTTACCAGTGACGAAGTAGTTAGTAATACTGAGTCCCAGTAAAGGTGTCCGGTGCTGGGAATGTAACTTAGCAGCATGGCCCTCGCCCACCCCAGGATCTGAATTTGATTTCCAGCACAACAACAAGAAGTTGGAAAATTATGGAGCTGAGCCTGGCGGTGCATACCTTTAATCCCAGTACCCCGGGAGACTGAGGCAGGAGGATCACATGGACACACCCAGCCTGATTTAGGGATTGAGACCTTGTCTCAGAATAAAAGTATTTTATTTATTTTGACTTTTTTCTTCCAAACAGGGTCTCCCTATGTAATTCAGACTGCTCTTGAACTCACTATATACTTCAACTCGCAGTGATTCGCCTGCCTCGTCTCCTTCATGCTGGGTCAAAATCAAACATTTTTAAAGGGTTGGGGATGTGGCTCAGAGCGAAGGCCCTGGGTTCGGTCTGCACGGCGCGAGGAAAGTGGGGGGATGGGTTTGGGGAAGGCGCTGAGCTCAGACTTCACACCAGGAAAGCGCTGAAAGCGCCGGCGAGGTAACCTGAGGACACAGCGGCCTCCTCGTGCTTCACAGCCCTGGGTCGAGGCAGTGAGGGAGTGAGCAGTGAGAAACTGCTCCCTGCCGCCCAGTTCTTGTTTCTCGGGGACATTAACCTACTTTTCTGGCTCTTTCCCATCCTCCATCGGGGTCGGGGAGCCTCAGCCGGCCCCGAGCCTCGGTCCCCGCGGGTGCAGCCTCTGGGGACGCCGGGCCACGCCGCTCTCCCCCAGCAAGGACGGTGCGCGCAGCCGGCCACGCCGGGCCCAGGCGCGGCCCACCCAGGACGCCGAGGCGCGGCGATCAGCTCCGGAGGGGGCGGAAAGCGAGCTCGCCGGCTTCCCCCCGCTGCGGCCGCCGCACTGCCGACTCCGCAGCCCCTCGGGGTCGCTCGGCTGAGCTCAGGATCGCAGAGCCCAGTTCCCAGCTCTGGTGCCCAGCGGGGAAGCGCTCGTCCGCCGGGCAACTGGCTCTGCGGGCAGGCGGACCGCGCCGCGCACCGGTCCCGAATGAACACTAGGCCGAGGACGAAAGCGAGGGTCCCTGCCCTTGTCCTGGTCCCCCGGGAGTCGTTTGCCCACCTACTCCTCACATGTGCACAAGTGGTTCCTTTTTCCTTTTTGCAGTGTTGAGAGGAACCTAGGGCCTCCGGTGTGCTGGACTCCCCAGCTACATTTTTTCTACTTTTTTTTTAACATGTTTGAAATTTTACAAAAAAAAAAAAAAGGAATAAAAAGGTGTAGTTCTTTTGTTTTGTTTTTGTTTTTTAATGTAATCTGTGAAGTCAAATCAGGTGCAATGGTGCATGCCTGCAATCCCAGCACTCTGGGAAGCTGAGGCAGGAGGATCTCAGGTTCAAGGCCAGCCTGGGCAATTTAGCAAGACTGTATCAAAACGTAAAGGGCTGAGGACACAGCTGTGTGGTAGTGTTTTTCTTAGCAGGTGAGGCTGTGGTCCCAGCAACACAGAGCAGACATGTAACCCGGGAGCTGTAGACAATCTGCCCATGTGAATCCTATTTGAGTTCATGGCTGGGCATGGGTGTGCAGGAATAATCCCGGCTCTCGGGAGGCTGAGGCAAGAGGATTGCTGGGAGTTTCAGGCCAGCCTGGGCTAGAGGAGACGCAGAAGGAGACAAAGACTGGATGTAGAAGAAAGAAAACCACGCAGAAGAGAAACAGAACTTTCTGGAGACCATTTGAAGCGATGAGAAGCGTCAGGAGTGGAAGGGAGGCCAGGCCCCTGGGCGAGGGGCACAGCTTCTCCCATGGGAATGTGCACAGAGCTCAGCAGCCACGGGTGGGGGTGCCACTCCCAAGCCCGGCTGCTGGCTGGGCTCACAGCAGACAGGCAGGAGCCCTCAGGTTTGAGGCAGGGAGGCCGAGGCCAGGCGAGGGAGGATGCTGTGGGGTCCGCCGGCCCCAGGGCAGGCTGCGCTCCGAGGTTGGAGTAGGGCTCAGCGTGGTGCTTCTCCTCGGGGTCAGTCACCCCATTTCCCAGGCCTGCCTTCTGGAACAGCTCTTGCAGTTAATGGAGGCTTCTTGAGTAATCACTAGGCCTCAGAAATGCAGGGCCCTGGGTGCTGACAGACGCCCAAAATTCACTGCGGTTTTGGTCAAATGCTGGTTCATTGAGCAAGGCAGCTCCCTATCCTGCACTGCAAACACCACTCGAATTAGTAATCGGTTAAATATACTCTCTGACCTCAGCTCTCAGAGCAGCCCTGGAAATCCTGCCTCACACCATGCCAGGAAACCTGGAACTGATGATCCCCGAACCCAGAGATTCAAAACATCTTTGTCTTTGTGACTGAAGCAGGGATGGGGTAGTTAAATCATCTTCCATGAAAACCTCTAACCTTCCAACGGGTGCAATGGCCTATGTCTGCAATCCCAGCATTTGGGAGGCTGAGGCAGGAGGGTCGCTGCACATTGGAGGCCAGGACGGACTACATAGTGAATTCAAAGACAGCTCGAACTACATAGCAAGACCCTGTTTCAAAAACCAAAAAGTTGGGCCGGAGGGTTAGCTCAGTGGTTCCGGTGCCTGCCTCGCAAGCGTAAGGACCTGAGTTCGATCCCCGTTACCACATATAATGCTGGGCGTGGTGGCTCACGCCTGTAATCCCAGCACTCGGGAGGCAGAGACGGGAGGATTGCTGAGTTCGCGGCGGCTTGCCTGGGCACCATAGTGAGCTCAGGGCCAGCCTGAACTACAAAGCAAGACCCTGTCTCCAAAAAGCAAAAAAAAAAAAAAAA
>PVIC010057357.1:0-10629 GCA_004025085.1 Thryonomys swinderianus
TTCACTCCCAAAGAGAGACAGACACAAACAGTAATTAAAAAGCCAAAAGGTGAAATGTTATTCCAGTCAAAAGTTGATAAAGGCTAATAACATTTACAACATTTGTAGCTAATGGAAATATTTCAGGATAAAAATCCTATTATCATTTTAAAATATCATGGCACTCTTACCTGCCAATCAGCAATTCATTTGCAACCTATGATTTCCAACTTGGTGATCGCATTTCAACCCAGGGTCACCTGTATTTTTGCACATTTCTCTCAGAAAATTCATTGTAATGCACTATGCTAAATTTATTCTGCTGATAGATCATCTGCCTTTCAAAAGTTGAACTTCAAATCACCTGAGAGATTATAGTTTACAACTTTATGAATATTTTTATAAGCTATCAAAATCACTCGTAGATTTTTGTCCAACAGCAGAGTGTAGCGTAGTTATTTATAAGTATAGTTTTATTAGCTATGTGGAATCAGTTGACTCACAATCTATCCAAGTTTCTTTAAATAAGCATGTCAGCTTTATTTAGAAAAAAACTGGTAGGGTCGCCTAAAAGTATTCTACCGGTAAAATATTCTCTGTGTCATATTCTGGTCAGCCCCTAATTACATCTTCCATCCTCTAAACATTAGCAATTCTACCATGTACTTAGAGACTTTAATCTAGAAGATTCAACAGGTAAGTTGAGCTCATGAAGGGTGATTTTAATAACTCGTATTTGGGACTCAGAATGAACAGATGGAGCTCACATGAATCCATTACATGATGAGGACGTGAGCTCAGGCTAACCAACAACTTGCAAGCAGAAATCTAGCCAAGTGCAGGATAGACCATCAAAGTCTCAATGGACTCACCTTCTATATGCACATAGAATAAGAACAAATGAGTGATTAAAGGTTAGGGACAATTTGTTACACAGAAAAGACAGGCTGATACAAAGATCATCTACTGTGTTAAATGATTTTTCCAACAGTAAACTACCTAAAAGTAATAATGCAATCCAGAAGTCACTAAAATAATATTTTGAATGTGCTGAGACAAAAATAATTGCCAGTGAGATGACACAGTAAAAATTTGGAAGTGCTGGAAGTGCTGGCTTCCTGTGTTCTGGATTTGAAAACTGGAAGATAACAATCTACTGAAGAGAACACAAGAGCTAAATCTAAAGGAAAGGGAAAGAGCTTATAGGAATCTAGAAACTGATGACCAGTTGGAGAGACAAAGCATGGCACAGAGGGAGGAACAAGGCAGTTTGGGAAGGTTCGCCATAGCTCCTGGCTTGCAAGGGAGCCCCGAGGGGGACAAGGAATCCAGGGAGAGACAGTGGCAGCACTGATCTGAAGAGAAACACAGAGGTATCATGAACCGCATAGACAGCACCGTACTTTACTCTGAATGTGCCTCTTGATGCAAAACAAGCTGGAGTTGGAGAGCAAGTCCCCCAAGATGCCACCACATTTGAGAGGGTTTAAGCATGTGCCACTGTGGGCCTGAGCCACTCAGGAACTACGGGACAGCTGTGTTCCAAGGTTTCCGGCTTCCTCCTTCCACGATGACCAGGCTGAAGAAAGCTGCGTTGAGACACTTGTAGAAAGGGTGTGGACAGCACATAAACCTCCCTGGGAAATTTAGCTTGGGCCACACCCTTGATAATGAGAAGACAAACTGGGTGTGAGCAGGCTCAACAGGAAGCAGAGGGTAAAAATGCTGGAATTCAACTCAGCAGAAGGCTTGAGACACCACAGCACCCCGCTGCCTACCTCCAGCACAGAAACCACCAGTCTGTCTGCTTCCCCATTTACTGAGGTGGGGCATGATCAGAAAAGAACTTCACTGTGAATCATAGTCAAAATTCCGGAAGTCCAACACAGGGCAGAATCTTAAAAGGTGTTGGAAAAAAGCAACAAATCGTTTGTAAGTAAACTCAGTACAATTATACCAGACGTCTCAACAGTGTTCTAAGGGCCAAAAGAAGACACCTAACAATCTAGACTCATATATTCTGCAAAATTAACTTTCAAGATTGGTGGAAAAATTAGCTATTTCCATGACAAAAATCACTTTAAGAAATTCATGACCACCAAACCAGCACTCCAAAATACTCTCAAGGACACATTACAATGAGCCAGTGATGCCAAAAGCCCAGTAAAATAAACACAGAGGCAATGTTAGCCGTTAAGCAAAGGGAATAAAGGAGAATAGAAAGATAATACAATGACAGGAATAAGTCAATACTTTTTAGTAATAACTCTCAATGTAAATGGATTTCAATCCAAAACTTGTTAGAAGAGGCAACAAAGGTCACTAAATATTTGCTAACATAACAATTCAATGAGAAGATACCAATTATAAACATCTATGTATCAAACATTGGCATCTTCAACCTCCTTTAAAAAAAAAACACTGCTGGGCCAGAGGGTTAGCTCAATGGTTCCGGTGCCTGCCTTGCAAGTGCAAGGTCCTGAGTTCGATCCCCGGTAACCACATACGATGCTGGGCGTGGTGACTCACGCCCACCAGCAATCAATAGCACATACCACAGTGCTGGGCGTGGAGACACGCCCACCAACAATCAACACCGCATACCACAATGCCGGACATGGTGGCTCACGCCTGTAATCCCAGCACTCGGGAGGCAGAGACGGGAGGATTGCTGAGTTCGCGGCGGCTTGCCTGGGCACCATAGTGAGCTCAGGGCCAGCCTGAACTACAAAGCGAGACCCTGCCTCAAAAAGCAAAAAAAAAAACCACTGCTGAGCATAAAAGATCAGACAAACCTCAACACAATTATAGATTCCAATATCATACTCTGACAAATAGATGAACTCAACAAAATAACAGAGAAATATCAAATTTGAAGCAAACCTCCAAACAAACTTAATAGATACTTCCAATGTTTCACTCAACCACAGCAGAATATACATCCTTGAACCCAATGGAACTTTCTCCAAAACAGACCACATAATGGCCCATTAAGCATGAAAAAGAACCCTAAGCGTATTATCAGATAATAGCACAGTGAAATTCAAAATAGCAAAAGAAACCATAGAAATTAGCAAACAGATAAATTAAATGATATATTCTTGAGTAATCAGTGGGTCGCAGAAGAAATCAAGAAAGAATTTAGAGTTTCTAGGATCAAATGATAATGCTAGTACAACTTACCAGAACTTATGGAACACTACAAAAACAGTCCTAAGAGGGAAGTTTACAGCTGCAAACTCCCACATCAGAAAAAAACAGAGTGAGCTCAAATAACCCAATGATGCATCTCAAGCAAAACAAGAACAATCCAGTATCTTAGAGGATGTAAGAGAATGGGAAAAAAAAAAAAAAAAAGCTCCTTTCCTGGATAGATCCAGAATCGATATTGTCAAAACGGCCATACTTCCAAAACTGACATATGAATCTTATTCAGTCCCAGACAAAATACCAGTAACATTTCTCATAGAAGAATAGAAAACAATTATAAAACTCATATAGAACCAGAAGAGACCCAGGGTGGAAAAAGCAATCATGCAAAACAAGTGCAAAGCAGGAAGCATTACAGCCCTGGACTTTGAATTAAGGTACAAGCTACAGAGATTTTTTAAATGATTTTACTGTCAAGTTTTTTTACATACATTATGATCCCATTCGACATTCAGAATTTGTACCTGTACATGACACGCCTCATTTTTCCCTTTCCCCTGCCCTCCCTACAGCCTCACCTCCTATATACAAGCTTTGTTTCCCTATTGTTAACTATAAAATTTTTTCTTTCCCTTCTTTACTTTCCCCTGCCAGCCCTTTCTCCTTTGCATATTTTCTTTCTATTTCACATTACCTATCATACATTGTGTCATTCATTTACACCTTTAGTTCTTCATACTAGAGAAAAGATACAGTATTTATACATCTGTGTCCTATTTATTTCACTTATTACTGTGTCCTCAAGGTACATCCATTTACAGTGAGGCTTTTGTGGGTTTTGTTGTTTTGTTTTGTTTCTGAGACAGGGTCTCATTTTGTAGTTCAGGCTGGCCCTGAGCTCACTATGTAGCCCAGGCAAGCCTTGAACTCAACAATCCTCCTCCCTCTGCCTCCCGAGTGCTGGGATTACAGGCGTGAGCCACCACACCGAGCACTATAATACTGGGGTTCGAATTTGGGACCTTGCATTTACTAGGCAGACACCGGAACCACTGAGCTAAATCCCTGGCCCTACAGTGATTTTTTTAAAAAGCATGGTATAGGCACAAAAATGTACACGTGGAGTGATGAAACAAAATAGAAAATTCAGAAACAACTCTGGGCACATTCACCCAATTTTAATAAAAGGGCCAAAAACCTATGCTGGAAGAAAAATAACCACTTTAATAAGTGATATTGGGAAAATGAGGTATCCACTTGCAGAGGACTGAATGTAGAATATGAACCATGTACTAAACTAAAATAAAAATGGATCCAAAATCTCAATATTAAGCAGAAAAAAATCTATTGTAAGATAAAATAGGTAAAACTTAAAAACAGGCCTAGCAAGGACTTTGGAAACACAACTGCAGCTGCACACTAACATTAAGAGTCAACATGAGATCATATCAAATTAGGAAGCTCTTGCACAACAAAAGAAACCAAAACAAAGAGACAACCTGCAGAATGAGAAAATAATTTTGCCAGTCACTCCTCAGACAAAAGGGAAGGGAACCAAGAGAGAGGGATGTGGGGGTGAAGGGAGGGAGAGGGGGTGAAAAATTGCATTGAGATGTGTTTGGTAAACGTATCTACTCCCCGAGATGAATATAATCATTATGTACTGCAAACAGGCACTAATAAAAATAATAGCCACCATGGAACTTTATAACCTGAACAACTGTTCATATATGGTTAGATAAGCAGAGAAATAAGCATTTATGATCAACAGATGTTCACCACAGAAACTCTAAGAAGGAAGCGTGTGATTTTCAGAAGGAAAATCTAAGATAAAGGAAAGAACAATGAACAGAGAAACCACCGATGTAATGTGTTTGAATCAGCATGGTTGATATAAAGTAATTTTGTCTAAAAGTTTTTTAAAATACTGAACAGTATCTAAGCAATAGTAAAGTTTCTGACATTTATAATGTTCAGAAAACTAACTTAGTAACTATCGATTTTGGTCAGTAAAATTTGCATGGTGACATTTCAAAAGTAACCGCAGAATGAACAGAAGTATACAACTTTCAAACCAAAAGAAGGAGAAAAATTGAATCAGAAAAACTAACCAAGCAAATAAAAACCTCAAGTAACATTTTAAATCACATGATTTTTTAAACTTTTATGTTTGATTGGTCTGTATTTGCAGTATGCAATAATTATATTCCCTGTTGGGGGGTTGGTACATGTACCTAGTACATCTTAATCAGTTCAACCCTCTCCCTCCCCTCCCCCACCCTCCTGGTCCCCTTTCCGTTTGTCAAAGATCTGTCTCCCTATTTTTTATTATCTATCCTTTACTTTGCTCTTTATATTTTGGATTTCTCAGATAAGAGAAACCATGCCACATTTAAACTTGTACATCTGATTTAACATATGTATGCATATATCAAAATTCAATATATGATTTGAGAATTAGGCAACAGATTATCCATAAGGAAAAATGGTGAAATTAAGTGCCTATCTCACATGACTCACAAAAATCAATTTCCAATGTACTGAAGGCTGTTATAAAAGGAAAACATGTAGAACATCTTTATTGCTTTGAGTTTAAAAGACTCTCAGACCAAAAAACTACCCATAAAATGAAAAAATAAATTACAGTACCCATAAGAATTTCTATACTTTAAAAACTATCAGCAAATGAAAAAAAACTCCACGGTGGGGAATATATTTATAGGACATTTTACCAACAACAATCTACACCAAAATAAAGTGCAACTAGAAATGAATAATGAAAAGACAAATAATCCAAATTTTGACATGTGGTTGGTACAGAATCCAACACAAAACTTCTCAAAAGAAGGAGCATCATGATGAAAAATATAAAATACTGCCCAGACTTAGCTGTAACCAGGACAAAATAAGACTACAAGATCCAATTTTATAGCCACTAGACTGCCACCACAGGATGGTAATAAAGATTTAGCAAAATGTAAATTGATTTTTCCCCTTCAGAAAATCTGTTGGCGAACTTACAGAGCTGAATATTCATCTAGACTGCTACCTGTCACTGAACTCTAAAGCAGATCCCCGAAGTCCCTGGTGACGAACCTTCTGAAGCTTTCAATAACAAATAGGTCAGTGTAGTGAGTATGCTGTGGCTTCACCACCACTGCAGAGAATGTCTCACTCAGTGCAACAAGAAGCTAAACAGAATATCCACAGCAGCATCTATTTAAAAAAGCGGGGAGGGACACCATAGAGGAAAGAAAAATAAATGAAATACACAGTGCACAAAAATGTGGATGAGTGTGAGACGTATGCTCTTGGGTGAGAAAAGCAATTTGCAGATGATTATCATGCAATTGCCATAGCTTACAAGCAGCTAAGCTGCCTGATACGTGGAAGAAAGAAATAAACACACAATTTTAAATGCTATTTGCCCCCGATGGGGGGAGGTTTGGGAGATGGCAGGAACTCAGAGTTGTAGCATTACTGGGGAGGCCCTCCATGTTAAATTGGTGGTGATTTCTTAAGTGTGCATCATGCTTTACAACTGATACACATTTCATATATATTCTCCCTTTTTGTATCTGAAATATCATGAGTTTAAATGAATAGAATTAATGATACAAAAAGGAAGAATCTCTTTTATTGACTCAAGTCCTAAGTCTACAATAAATAATTGAAAAAAAGTCGAATTATTCCAAATGTACAGGTACAAATTCTCAATGATGCAACAGTGTATGTCTAAAATGTACCGATAAACTCAAAAAAGAAAAAAAGTAATTGTAGGTTGAATAAAGTCTTTGTGTCAGGTTATGTGGTCATGCTAGAAAAACTTAAGAGTGAAGAAATACTACATCCTTGAAAGGCACCACAAGCAGAATTTTGCTAAGAAGCTATGAATGTGGGGTTTTACTTGGTTCATAGTCAAAACAGGATTTGGCTTTAATCAGCTTCATCTGCTAATCACAATATATGACAGCCAAAGCAAAGGAACAGTTGTTAAATGGAAGAAATGGCTGTTTCTCAAGAAATTTCCTGCATGATCTTCTGAACTTCTGGTCTACCACACGTTTGTGGGATGTTCCCTATAGAAATACTGGTTTCTTCTTCTCTGCCTTTAAATCTCTCTGAAGTGCTCTCCTAGCTATGAGCACTACTGGGAAGACAGTCTGGGAAACAGAGTTCCCTGCATCTAAGAAAGTGTGGTTAGACTAAACTGACGACACAGACCCAGCATGGCTGAACAGTTTCTATAACTTCAAATCCACACTTTTCTATTCACCTTACATATTTGGATGCTCCCTGGCCCTGACTGTTGATTGGATGTAGTCATCTGAAAGGACCATGCAAACTAGAAACATCTCAGCGTAGATACAGGCATGTGATCCCAGCACTAATAGAGGTGGAGTCAGAAGGATCACAAGTGAGATCCCAAAGTCTGGGGGATTTAGTGTGTTAATGGGACCCTGTCTCAAGATATAAATTTAAAAGAGTTAGAGATATAGCTCAGTATGAAAGCCCTGAATTCAATACCCAGTACTTGGTGAAGAGAGGGACAGAAGTAGAAAGAAAGTGAGGTCGGGGAATTTCCTGCCCTGACTCCTTCTCTGCTAAGTTGTTACAAGTTATTGGTTGTCACTGAGTTTGTTGGTTGTCACTGAGTTTACTGGTTGTCATAAATTGCTTGTGTCTCTTCTGGACATCACAGCTCCTGCCTTCTCTCAACAGATACATGGTCAATCTAAGGTCTTCTGACAGAGAAATATCCTTATCCATTTCCCTTGACCCTAGTCACACATTTTCTTACATTAAAGTCCCCTTAACTTTAACCTTCTGTATGTTTCCTGCTCAATCTCTGACTCACATGTTGACTCTGAAAAAAAATTAGAAGGAATAAAGAAGAAAAAGATAGGGAAATTAAGGGTTTAGGAGGGTTTCCCGAGGAACATAATTTCAGAAGAGAAATATCAAAACATCTTTGCTGTCAGAGATGAAAGCATCAACACTGGGCATCCCAAATCTTATGTAACAGCTGCACATTTCTCCAGGAAAGAGTGCTGATCGCTCTCTCTGTTTTGGTCGTTCATCTTGTCAACAACGAACCAAAAGACACTGCTATTAAAAACGTAATAAATAGGATTTCTGTTCCCAAATTTAAGCAGCTATACTTATAAGTCATCTTCTATCAGATTTCTGACGTTTAATAATTCCATGACCTCACAGTTTCATCAGGTTAGACTTTATGATATGAGAATACCATATTATAACCTGAAGAACACAGGTTACTCAAAGTATAAGAAATTACTAATTTTACATCTGTCAATAACTGACACTCATTAGAAAGCATTTCTATTCACATATTTAACAGCTAATGTATACACTGAAGGTACTCAAATGTTTATTAGAAAAAGTAAGAAGTAAATTGAGTACAAATAGAAGAATATTGTTCATAATAGTAGGGACATCAGAGTACTAAGATTTTAAAATATCTTCTAAATCATCAAATAAGGGTCAAATATGTTTCACAAATCAAGGTATTTTATTGGCAGCACAACTAGTTTTCTAGCATGACCCTTACAAAGCAATTGCTATGTATAGAATCTCATCTTAATTAACTATATCTAGGAAGATAGAAAAATGAAGCAAACAATAATGCTGGCAAACAAAAATAGCTCATTTTTACAAAGCACCTTTTTTGTTATCCTGACTCATCACCTTGGTAACAGGAAGTAGAACAAATTGACTTGAACACAAATGATGCTAAAATCCTTTCTGTTCAGACGCACGCTATGCACCACTCCTGACTCCAGGCCAGGAAAGCCCCCTGCTCTGGTGTGCGAGCTCATTAGGAAGCAGTGGCAGAACCTCCAGAACCGAATCCCTTTCATTCATTATTCAACACTGGTAAATTCCATATAAAAGATCGCATGCGCTCCAAATTTCTCTTTGAAAGGAGGAATGCTTGTTTTTCACACATACCCAGCCATCTTCTCTCCAAATGTGTCTGCTACTTAACAGATTTAAAAGCAGCAACACGTGAATTGAAAATAATAATGTTTTAAAATGGTTTCCTCTTTGGATTAGTCATGTTTTATTAGCAAGATCTCTCCGTGCCGAATCTGTTTCTGGTCTGTAGTACATCTGGCTTCAGCTGCTTAGATGGCTCAGAAGAAATTCCTCCAACTTAAAAAAACAAGTAGTAGATGTGGTTGGGGAAGTGATAGAATCTGGAGCTGAAATTGCTCCTACAGTTGAATAGGTGGTCTCTGTGAGTCATTTCCCAGAACTTGCCAGCAAATACATGCTGTGCTTTAGGCCGAAATGGGACAGCTGTGGTGTGATCTTCCCATCAGCAAACAGACACTCGTTTTCATAAAAATCTGGTCGCGTGCACACTGACAATGAGTTTACCCACTCACTGTTAATACGATACATAGAGTGTTTAGGAAAACCCAGAGAGCTAAGAGCTGATTATTCATTATTTTTCTTCTATGTAGTAAAAACTATAAATAAAATGAAATCCTACTTAATAACTGGAAAATCTGCAATACGTATGTCTGCAAAATAAAAGACATACTAAAATAATTGACCATATATGTGTATTAGCAAAAAAATCTCCTTAGTAGCCAGAAGATGGTGCCAGGGAAGCCGAAGCTGGAGAATTCTAAATTCCATCTCAGCCCGGACAACTTAGTAAAATCTTGTCTCAAAAATCTTATTTAAAAGTGCTAGGCATGTAGCTCAATAGTAGAGCATTTGTATTGTTTGTGTGACGCATTAGGTTCAACACCTAGTAAAAACAACAAACAATAAAAAACTTCATTACTCATATATCCATATTACCAGAAAAGGAACAAGGTAGATCCTAGGGTTAAGGGGGAACAACTGGTTACTCCTAGTGCTTTGGGTTTCCTGAGTTTTGTTTTGTTTTGTTTATTTATTTTTTTTTTTTGAGACAGAGTCTCAAATTGCAGTTCAGGCTGGCCCTGAGCTCACTATGTGGCCCAGGCAAGCCTAGAACTCAGCAATCCTCCTGCCTCTGGCTCCCAAGGGCTAGGATTACAGGTGTGAGCCACCACACATGGCACTGTGGTGTGTGGTACCTGGGATCGAACTCAGGACCTTGCACTTATCAGGCAGACACTGGAACCCCTGAGCTAAATCTCCAGGCCATGTTTTGTTTGCTTTTTGATGGTGTGGGGACTAGAACCCAGGGCCTGAGCCACATCTTCATCATTTTTTATTTTTTATTTTGAGACAAGATGCCCAGGCTTGGCTTAAACTTGCAATCCTCCTGCCTTATCCTCCCAGGGTCCTTGGAATTACAGGGATGCGTCATCGCATCACACTTGAGCTCCTGATTTTTGAAGGTCTTTAGTCTAAAGACTGGCCACCATCATTACCATGCTGACAGAAAATTGCAGGTTTACTGACTTGGGGAAAGGACAGATTTCACTGCAAATGCAGCGACTGAAAAGTAAGGAAGTCCAATAAAGGAGAGACTCC